>JBBPDA010142878.1:0-20978 GCA_037974385.1 Arnoldichthys spilopterus
TGGGTAGAAACTCCTCCTGAGTCTCTCTGTTCTGGTCATAAGGCTACGGAACCGTTTGCCTGAGTTCAGCAGGCGGAGCAGACAGTTACTGGGGTGGGACGTAGTCATGTGCGATACCACTGATTTTCTTTCCGATCCTATTCAAATTCAGCCTGGTATCGTTGATACTGATCCAATAAGATACTTTGTACCAAAACTTAATGTGTTTGGAAAATAATGGTTAGACCATTGCCCTTGGGACCTGAAGGTTGCAGGTTCGAGTCCAAGCCGAGGCACTACTGAGGTACCTTGAGCAAGGTACCGTCCCACTGCACTGTTCCCAGGGCCCTGTTGATAGCTGCCCACTGCTCCACGTGTGCACGTGTGATGGGTTAAATGCAGAGGTCACCTTTCATTGTGGTGCTTGAGTGTGTTCACAATGACAAATAGTCTCTTTCATTATCATGCAAGAAAAAAAACGTAAACGTTGCAGTTAATTGCGGCTATTTGAACATGTACATCTTGTCAAATCACTTGTCATGATTGTCTCCCATTGTTTAAACAGGTAGGCAGATGTAAGCCATTTTCCCAGAATTCAGCAACAGTGCTACGTCAATGACAAATAGTCACTTTCACTTCACCTAACAGGACGGTACCTCTGTGGTGCCCGGGCTGGGACTTGAACCTGCGACCTTCAGTTCAGGGCACGGTCCTAACCTCTAGGCCTCCACTGCTTGTGAAATAATTTGTTTTTCTCTTTTCCCCTCTGTGTTCTGGTGCTGTAAAGCTTTTCAAGCTCACAGCCGTTATTGCAAAAGATGGATGGAGCATGTAAAAGTGTATTGACAGGCAATTGGGTTGACAATCTCTAGTCTCTCTCTCTCTCTCAGACACACACATACACACCATTCCTCTATATGACACATTAAGCTATTTAGCTCCCATCGTGTCTATACAGAGCCCATTCACGGTCATTATAGCTGCTACCGTCTTAATCGCTCGCGTTGCTGACGATCTGTAACGTCTGCTGAGAGATAGCCAGGAGCAAAAGGCAGCAGGGTAGATAATAGAGACCATCCCTTAATGCTACGGCAGAGCCTTATTATTACTGCAGAGGGAGAGAGCGATGATTGCATGTTTTTCAGGACCGCGGAGGTAATAAGTGAGTGGCCATAGTCTTATGTGTAAGTGTGTGTGTGGTTTTCTCAGCGGGAGATGATGAAACACTCAGTGCAGCACCTAATTTGATGTAATCTCTCATCTTCTAGCCACTTCTCGGAGAGCCCCAGGCACGCGATTCAGCCCGTCATGCTCCTCTTAAGCCTTTCTGTACGCTCCCCTATTATTAGCGCTAAATGTTTCGCCGCATCTGACCCCAGCGTTATCCCTCTGACCCCTATAAAGCCTTCATCCCGCACTCAAGCCACCAGCTCAACTTCCCCCTATGCCATCGCATTGCTCAACACACTTCTGTCCTTTTCTGTTCGGTCTTAATCGTGCCCGAGGGGCAGGCACAGCTTCGTCATCAGCAACGGATCTTCATTGAGAAATGTGGCCCCCGCCTTTTGGGACAAAAGCCATCGTTATGGTCTGTCACATCGCTGCTGTTTCCCTGCCTCGCTGATTGATGTCAGGCTCAGAGGGAGCGCTTGGATTCGTCTTGGCTCTGAAAGGAGCTGGGGAGAAATGTTTTATTTCGGCAAATTGTGTGTTTTTTTTTAGCTTAGTCACTAGAAGAATAGACTAGGGGGCTGAAAGATCTGCCGGGGGGTGGGGTCTGTGTGTGTGTGTGGGGGGGGGGGGGTGTCTCGGAGAGATGCAAATGAATCGACTGAACCTGAACACATAGAGATACGTCGGCCTGCGTAAGCCGGAAAAACAGCTCTTCTTCTACTGGACAGTGGAGGCCTAGTGGTTAGGACATTGCCCTTGGGACCTGAAGGTCGCAGGTTCAAGTCCCGGCCCAGGCACCCCTGAGGTGGTTCTGCTACACTGCCCCCTGGCCGCTGTTGGTAGCTGCCCGCTGCTGCACATGTGATGGGTTAAATGCAGAGGCCACATTTCGTTTGTGCTTGAGTGTGTTCACAATGACAAATAGTCACATTCACAATCGGTTTTTACTAAGTAATAGTGTGTATTTTTTGGGAATAAAGCAAGTGCACTCTACACATAGACCTGCTTGATGGACTTTCAGTTTATGAAATAGAATGGGGAAAATAAAGAAAAAAAATGGACTAAAATCTATTTTACCTGAAGAATCTAGTTTGGGATTTTTTCACCTCACAATTAGAAAACAATTGCTGCTTTTGAACCAAACTTGAGCACATTTTAAGTCCCTGTATCTTACTGAAACCTGAACTGAAGTGAAAGTGACTCTTTGTCATCGTGAACACACTCAAGCACCACAACAAAATGTGACTTCTGCATTTAACCCATCACACACGCACACATGGAGCAGCAGGCAGCTACCACCAGCACCCGGGGAGGAGTGTAGTGGGACGGTACCTTACTCAGGGGAACCTCAGTAGTGCCCGGGCTGGGACTCGAACCTGTGACCTTCAGGTCGCAAAGGCAGCGTCCTCACCACTAGGCCACCACTGCCCAATTGAACCCACTGAACCCAATTGTTCCATCACTGTCACTTTGTTTAAGTCAGGTATGATGAAAAGTTTTGTGGATTTATCTGAGAAGTTTTTAGAGAAGAATTTTATTTGATCTTTTACTAATTTGTTTATGTTCTCAGAGTTTTATGATAAAGTGACTGTTTGTCATCGTGAACACACTCAAGCACCACAACGAAATGTGCACGAAAGGGGCAGCGGGCAGCTACCAACAGCACCTAGGGAGCAGCGTAGCGGGACATTACCTTGCTCAAGGAACCCTCAGTGGTGCTCTAGCCGGGGTAGAGGCCTATATTAAAAAAAACAATGGGGTATTGGAAGAAATTATTTTTCCTTTTAGTGCCGCAAATACATTTAAAATGCAAATAAAATTGTTTTTATTCGTGTGGCCATTAAAGGGTGAATGTATAGCAAACGCACCGGATCGTTGGCTAAAATAATCGGATTGAATCATGATGAAACTTTAGTTGATCCTAGTTAATCAGTGAGCTCTGCTGAAAAAACATCGTTTTCCTGTATTTTTGTATTCAGTGTGCACAGATCTCCACAAGCCTTCAAGAGTCAAGGATCCTTTAGTGCACTTGAAACTACTTTGAGTATAGAGGGTATGCACTGCGATCACTTTCCCACCAGAACACACCCCCTCAGTTGGAACTGAGTGGCTGCAGCATGGCCCACTTCATTGGAGTAAAAGTGACTATTTGTCATTGTGAACACACCTCATCACACAAAGTGCACCACAAAGAAATGTGACCTCTGCATTTAACCCATCCACACGTGGAGCAGTTGGCAGCTATCAACAGCACCCGTGGGAGCAGTGTGGCAGGATGGTACCTGGATCAAAGGTACCTCAGTAATACCTGGGCTGGGACTTGAACCTGCAACCGTCTGATTAAGCAAAGGTCCAGTTTTTCCTTGACTTGTATCAAGAATCAGGTTTTCTGACATTTATTTTTACACAATGCAGAGCTTGAAGGCATGCGATCAATGTCAGAAAATCTGATTCCCGGCCACAAATCAACGTCTATGGACATTATAGTTCTTTGGGAAGTTGTAAGTATCACTGTCAAGTCCAACTGCCTTAATACAGATAATAACTTCTTGTATTTTACTCCTGGTTTGTTTAGCTTTTGCTTTTTGGTCAAAACATCGCCCTGATTTCTTGTTGACTTGTTTGCACAGTGGCCCTTTCCCATTTTAGATGTGTGTTTTCATGGCATTCGCTAACACTGGTGCTGCCACTCAGTAGGTGTAACTGTAACTCCACCCACTGTGATGTCATAGGCATAGCCCCTGTACTTAAACATGTTTTAGAAAGGTTAACGCTCAAATTTCACACATATCGAATGTGAACATATGTGAATTTTACAGCTACTGATCTGTAAAAAGTTGCAATTTCTGTTTTAATCTGCGTCTTTTATTAAAGAACTTTTCCTCCACTTGCCACATTTAAATGTTTTCCCTACTCTGAACTGTGACAAGTCGCTGTTTTGATCATTTCTAAACAATTAAAATGACTCATCCCACATCTCTGCTCCAAATTCAAATGAAGTGGTGCATGACCTTCATTCGCTAATCACCGTCATCATGGCAATCAAGTATAGCTGGCAAGAATGTTGAGCGTATCTGCATTTAATTGACGTTAGAGACTCTCACAGAGCTGGAGGTGGGGACTGATGTTCGTCTGAATGCCTCCCTCCCACAGATTTGGGCACGCTGGAACCGAGCCTGCCATTAGTCTCTATAAACTGGCATCATTATCTGCATCGTTGTGGTAAAAGTTCAGTTTTTTAAAGAGGAAACTTTATTAAAAAGTGTCTGTTTTAACACTGTCAGGGCAGTGTGCAAGGCAGAGGGCCTCCAGCTCCATGGATGGGAAATACTCTCAAAGAAAATTTGCCTTTGGTTCTCAGAAGAACCTTTTAATTTGGGTTTTCTTTATATAAGAAGATTTCTATTGGGCAACACAGTTCCAAATAATCTTTTCCAAACACATAATGTAAAGGTTCCCTACCAATTCTAGATTGTTCCAAGCCAGGAACCTATAGCGTATAGTCTTATCCACGACAGTGTAGTTCTTGGTGTGGCTACAGGGTTTCGTTCCAATCAAGCAGGAGCACACCAGAATCCACTTGTTCAATCAGCTGGACCTTAAACAATGTATCAAGCAAGTTCTGCTTTGCTGAAAACCTGCAGCCACACCAGCACTTTGCAAAAACGTTTAAGCACCCCATGGTGTAGGCTCTCCATCAGATCTACCCATGTTGTTGATTCAGATTCTTCAGTGACTATTGGAATGAACTAGTAGTGCAGCTCTTATCAAGCCTGGTTCCACTATTACAACATCATTACTATATAATATTCAGCATATAATGCAATACAGTACAATACAGGCCAGCTAGCCATAGTGAATATGGAATAATGAAAATGCATCCTACAGATACATGGCAATATGCAGTGACTATTACGTCATGTAGACTCATCAGAGCTTGACATCTTCTGTCAAAAGGATTGGTCGATGGATTGGCTGATTGACTGATGGGTGGATGGATTGATGGACTGATGGATGAACTGATGGATTGATGGACGCATTAATGGACGATAGATGGACTGATGGATGAATGGACAAATTGATGGATTGATTGACTGATGGACAGATTGACGGACAGACGGATTGGTTGACTGATTGATTGGATTGATCCCAAAGGAAATTTTTACTATCAGTAGCCATGACATACATACAACAATGTAAACACCCAAAATACAGATAAATGTATAAAACACTGTATGCACTATAGACTATAAAGACTATATAATTACACTTTACAAATACCATTACGTAGGTGCAGCAGGAATTGCACAAATAATATTAATAATACAATGACTGGTGGCGCGTACTATGATCCGGGAATGACGGGAACCAAGGCGTTCTTAACAAAAGTGACAAAACAAGATGTAGTGCAAACCTAATGTAGCTTACGTACGTTATTGAGCGAATGAGGTAGTAACTGAACAGTGAGCAGTGAATTTGTCTTTTGCTTTTAGCCACCTGTAACACCTGTGAACATAACAGCTTCCAGGGAGCAGTGTAGCGGGAGGGTACCTTGCCCAAGGGTACCTCAGTGGTACCCGAGCTGGTCCAAACCACTAAGCCACCACTGCCCACACAAGCTTAGCTAACAACATCCCTTGGTGGGCTTGACCACCAACCTTTTGGTAAACAGCCTAAGGCGCTAACAGACATTGCTGTCAAGGAAGGTTAGGTGTCTTGCCTAAGGGCACTTCCGCCATGGATGTATGGGGGAAACTGATGTTTACCCCTTTCAAATTTTTCCCTGGGGCAAATGGGGATTGAGCCGATGAAAGTTGTCCATCTGTTTCTCATCGTCGTCTCTTAGCCCCTTTGTCAATGGTCAGGACCCCCTACAGTACCACCAGTGAGCTTGACAGTGCATAGCAGAATTTCCTGAATATGGAAGATATTTGCCTATAACTTGCCTCTTAGCTGAGCTGAGGACTTGAGGACGCCGAGTTCCATTTTAATTTATTTGTGGAAGAAATTAACTTTGTGTTTCTTTTTCTTTTTTTAATTCATTACCGATGTAAGGGGAGCTGGGGCTCCCCCTAGAGGCTGTGAGAGATCAGCATCTCCAGAGTACTAGCCCGGTCACACCCCTCCCAGGTGGGGCTCATTCTGGGAAATCAGGGCAGGACTTTAAATAGGGGTGAGACCAGCACTACGGTGCGAGGTCTCGTTAGTCCTGCTATTTTGGTTATTTCAGTTTTGATTCATTTTTGTACTTGGATTCTGTTTTCGTGATCAACCTCTGATATTCCTGTTTACTGTTTTTCGGACCTTTGTCTGTTTTTTGACTTCAATTTTGCCTGATCTTTGATATTAACATTTGCCGTGTTATTGAATCATTTTGCCTGGACTTCGACTCTGATTTTGCCTATTCTGTGATAACCCCGTTTGCCGTGTTTTGGACTCTGAATTTGTACGATGTGGAAAGTTTCATTAAAACCTTCAAAAGTACCTGGGCTTGTGTCCAAAATTCCTACGGGAGACCACAGGTCGTTACAACCGACCTGATCCAATCACTTAATGATGACATTTCCGAGCAGTTCCACTTCCATTCCATGTAGCTGTCACTCCAAATCCCAGGAGGTAATTTCCGAGGGCATGTATCCTACCTCAGCTGTATGAGAAGCAGTGGCACAGTCCCACTTGAACTCTCTTCAAATCTTTGAAAAACATCCAAATCAGACTTCAAAACCACACAGCTGGTCTTCTGACCTGCTAATGACTGCTGTCTCCGGTTCCTCCTCCATCCTTATCGTTCTTGATCTCCTGACAGCCTCCAGGCTTCACAGCACATCAAGATCGACTCTGCTAGAAGCAGAGGGACCGTGCTGGATTGGAAACACAGTCCTGAAAAGGATCACAGCTCTGATTTAGAGCCAAACTTGACATGTAAGTTGACCTAGATTGTGGATAAGCTGCAACTTTGTCATGTATAAAAGTGCCAGCTCCTTGCTGCAAGCTCCTCCGGCGGCAGGAGCAGTCATATCCATGCTTGCAGGTGTCAGTAATGTAAGTGAAGTCGTGTTCAAAATAATGATTTAGTCATAATATTGATAGTGAACATGACACTGACTTCTTTACTTCTACAAAGTGACGAAAGTGACCGTTCGCCATTGTGAACACACCCCATCACACAAAGTGCACCTCACGTGGAGCAGGGGGGAGCTATCAACAGCACCCAGGGAGCAGTAGAGTGGGACAGTGAGCTTACTCAAGGTCACCTTATAGGTACCAGGGCTGGGTCTTGAACCTACACCATATGGGCAAGTCCCTAATCACTAGGTCACCACTGCCCAACTCATAATATATTTTTTTTTATGTTTTCTAGTTCTTTTGACCAAACAACCAAACAGAGGCTAAGAGACACTGGCTTCGCAGACCAGTGCTTTCACTGGACTGGAGAATATCAGTGTTTAAGTCAATTCTTAGAAACAAAAAAATGTAGAATTTCTCAAATTTCATCATTAGAAACAATCGTTTTGGAGGCTTCCAGTCTAAGAAAAGTGACACTGTAAGAGTAAAAATGTTTACTCATGCCACCAGGGTGAGTGGTGGGGTGGGGAGTAGGGGGGTGGGGGGTGGGGGGGAGTAATACTGACCAGCAAGATCATGCTTCACCTTCCTCTCCCACCACATCAGCTAGAAGAAAACACTCATCTTAGAGACTCTTCACTCAATAATATCGAAGGAAAATGATTTTATTGTTCCGGTTGTGACGTTCCTGCAATAGCGCCACCTTGTTTATGTAAAAACACATTTTTACAGATCATTAAAGAACGAAAACACATAGAATCGTCAAATTTGGTAGGCTTGTGCCCTGGAGGTCAGAGAATCAAGTAATGTTGAAGTTTTGGTGTTTTATCCACTAGATTAATTATGGATCCTGACGCTTTAAATGACAATTGTGTTTCGTACAGAGCTGTACCACCACCAGGGGGCAGTGTAAATACAGTTAATTTCCAATTTCTGCTGACTCAGACTCTTTTTATTTTTTTTCAACCTACGTTTTACTTGGAAAAAAAGTAATATTCAGTGTAATAAATTTAGGCACTCGTTATTTCTATTAATAAGACACACCTCTAAATGAGAGACACCACACCTCATCAGCAGGTCTGGTGGTCGCTTCACCTTTCTCTGCTCAACTTGGTTTCTGTTAAACTGGTTCTACAAACCCCATTTATAGAAACATTGGGATATTTTCTAAATTCCAATAAAACAAACGTCTGTGAGATGTTAATTCACTTAACTGGTAAAAGCACAAAAAAAAGATTTTCCATCATTAATCTGACCGACTGAATCGTGTTTTGTAAATATGGACACATTTAGAATGGGATGCTGCAACACACTCACGGTGGTGCAGTGGTTAGCACTGTCGCCTCACAGTGAGAAGGTCCTGGGTTCGATCCCCCGGGCCACAGGTGCCTTTCTGTGCGGAGTTTGCAAGCTCTCCCCGTGTTCGCGTGGGTTTCCTCCAGGTTCTCCGGTTTCCTCCCACAGTCCAAAGGCTGCAGTACGTTGATTGGATTGGAAAATTGCCCGTAGGTGTGAGTGTGAGTGTGAATGGTTGTCTGTCTGTGTGTTGCCCTGCGATGGGTTGGCCTCCTGTCCTGGGTGACCTGGCCTTAGGCCCGCAGTCAGCTGGGATTGGCTCCAACTTCCCCGTGACCTGGAAACGGAAGAAGCAGTTGGAAAATGGATGGATGGATGGATGGAAGTTCACAGAAACAGGCACTCGTTGTTTACACCGCACGCCGCAGCCGCAAAGCCACCAGCAGTGTGACCCAACACAACCCTCACACAAATTGTTCTCCCTCCTGTGCCTGGAGGAAGGAACTGAAGCAGTCGGACCTTCACTACCAGAACGTGCAATAGTTTCATCCCTCAGGCAATAAGACTCTTAAACACTCAGGGACTGTACACACACACACACACACACTTTCTCGCTTAGCTCGCCCATATCTTTATAATTATTATTGATATTTAACATTATGCTGCTGCTCTTCTCTGTAGCATTGTTGCTTCTTTGCACCTGGTAGATCCATAACTGTGCACTGGACTCTTCTGCCACTGTCTTCATTCGTGCCTGTTTGTCTTTGCACAGTCCTTCAATGTGAAGTGAAAGTAACTATTTGTCATTGTGAACACACTCAAGCACCACAACGAACTGCATTTAACCCATCACACGTGCACCAGCGGACAGCTACCAACAGCACCAGGGGAGCAGTGTAGTGGGACGGCACCTTGCCCAATGGTACCTCTGGGACCTTCAGGTCCCAAAGGCAGCATCCTAACCACTAGGCCTCCACGGCCCACCACTCCCCATGTTTGCACATATTTGCACACATTGCACTTTATGTTGTCATGTGTGTAGTGTTTTGTGGTCCTGTGTTTCCTGTAGCACCGTGGTTCTGGAGGAACGTTGTGTAGTTTCACTGTGTGCTGGGTGAACTTTATATGGTTGGAATGACAATAAAAGCCGACTCGACTCATTAGAGGCTCAGACCCAGATTCTGTAAAACTGCTCCGCAACAACGTCAGTTGTGTAAAAGGAGCTGTAGAGATAAAATTTACTTGACTTGACTGACTTATTGTGAAGTCTCATGTACTGTGATGCTTTATATTATATTTGCTGAGATGTTTTTCATGCCAAAATCATTTTAACCCTCACTGATTATTTTATGGAAAACCCCTCTTGACACCTTTGGGTTTTGTTGTGCTGATTTTCCATGTTCTAGTTTCATGGCATGAACCAATATGCCTGCACTGATGCTGCAGCTGGACTGGTTGGTTTCCTTTATGAAACCACCCATTTCTCATTATTGCTGCTCTACTGTTTCAGTCAGTAACTCAGTGAGCCAGCTGAATTTTATACTGTACATCTAACAAATGCCCTCACATTATGTAATAATAACATAAAAAAATTTTGACTGCTGCTACATTTTAAATTTTTACACTTAGCCTTTCTTATTTATTCTATATTTTTTATATTTTTGTTCTTTTTTCATTTCTCGTTTTTTATAATTAATTAAATTTTCCTTTATTCATTCCTTTTAATTTATAACTCTTTTACTACTATGCCGGTGTAATGTTGCTCAAAGACTGAATTTCCTGATGGAATTTTCCCAAGGGATTAATACAGTTTTAATCTATCTAATCTATCTATGTTCCAATACACTATATAAGCACAATTTTTTAAAAAAGTGCCTTATAAACAAAATATCCCTTCCATCATGTCTTTTGAGCATCTCTCTTGTTCACGTGCTTTCTCTAGCTGTTCTGAATAATGACTGTAGTTCATTTGTGAAGGCTTGGAGGACCAGAGGCAAGCCCACACTTTAGCATTCTAATAATGACAAACATGTTGTGCAATCATAAGTGAGGATTTGAAAAATTCATATTCTGGATATAAGCTTTGCTGGAGGTTGTTTAATTACAGAGGATTATAGTAACCAATTACCGCCTTGTTATTTGGGCAGCAAGTTGGAATGCCTTAATATCAGATATGAGCTACTTTATCAACAGTACCACTGAAGCACAATGATCAGAATATGTTCCAGCATTTCAAGAAAAACAATGCTTTCATTCTGTATTTGTCCTTTAACAGGTGATCTTTCATGAGCTGCACACATCCGTGAGGTTGGATGGTATTTTGTTGAAGAAAATGAAAACAGAACCGAAATAATGGCTAAAGATCCTAAGCACCCTTGTCAGTACAAGTGTACAGTGTAGCGGGACGGTACCTTGCTCAATGGTACCTCAGTGGTACCTGGGCTGGGAACTGAACCTATGACCTGTTGATCACTGGGGCAAGCCTCTAATCACTAGGCCACAACTACCTGCACTGCACCCCGGTTATGGAAGATGGTTACTGCCATTTAAAAAAATGACATTTACTACATCATGTTAATGACAGTTTTTTTATAATTATGACTTTCTTTCTCATGATTATGAATCTCATAATGATGCCTTACTATCTCATAAAAATGAGAAATTCTCATGATGTCGAGTTTGAGAGATCTGAGTAATTTTCATGAGAACTAATACCTTAAAATAATCAGTTAAGTCATAACTTAAGAAAGTTAGAATTGAGATACTAAGTCATAATTATGAGATATCAAGCCATAATTATGAGAAATTCTCAGTATTTTAAAGTAGTACATCATTATTTTGAGAGATTTTAGTCATTTTCATGAGAATTAATACCTCAAAATAATAACATTTTCTCATTATTATGAGAAGACATGATTTATGAACATCAGAATTATAAGATACTAAGTCACAATTATTAAAAAAGGTCAGAATTATGAGAGATAATAAGAATTATGAAAAACTAAAAATGAAGACTTACTAAATTATCTGTTAAATTGGCAGAAACAGGCTTCCATAGTTTGTGCCTTATAAGATACAACATTTTGACAGTGTGCACTACAAATATATTGCAAACTTTTAATATGTTAGCATTTCAAATATACCATTAAAGAAAAGATAAGATAGCTTTGTCACTGTACGAATACAACGAGATGCCATTTGGAGCAAACCTAAAGATGCCTTAGGACAGAATAAAATAGAGACTATAAAAAATATTAAAATATAAATATATAAATATAAAATTAAAATATGTTGCACACATTACTGTTTACAGTTCCAGATACATAGGATATGGGGGTAAGGCGCTGGTGCTTCGTGCAAATGGATTTGAGTGGCAAATTACAGTGAGAATATAAACAGCAGAGCGTAATTATGTAAACAAAGATTATTGTTGTAGGATAATTATGAGCAACAGTGTTAAGATCAAAGCCAAAGGGAACTTTGTCACCTCAGCCATATAGAAGAACACGGAGAGACGAAATGATGAAGCTCAGGGTCCACAGTGTACACATACACACAGTGCCAATAGGGACACTTTTCATAGACATACGGACAGTGCAAATACAGGACAGATGTACAAAACAATACAGAATAAAAATACAGAAAGTGGGTGGAGCAATATGTCAGTAACATTAACCGTCATGAACTCAGAGACACATTGGATGATGTTTGTGGACATGTCTGAGTATACATGCAGCACTGTGCAGTATGTTACATGTGATGTACAGTTGCCAGTGGTAAATTAGACCTGATTATTAGCAGCCTGGACTTGAGTAGCAGGTTCATCTCTAACAAAATAACTAGTAGACATAAGACAAAAAGAGATTCCTACATAAAGTGGATTTGCTTAAGTTCTGTATATGACAGTTATGGTAGCTTGCAGTTAAGACCAAACCAGTTCTTTAGATGAAGTGGCTGTACCTGAATGTAAGCTCTGTAGATGTAGTATTGCACACGAATAGAGGTAGAAACTACTCCGTTTTCTACTTTGTCTTAACAGATCTAGATGTGTGGAGGAGCCCTGTAATAGCTTACAACAAAGTTGTTTTTTTTTAGAGCAATGCAATCAAAGAGATGTTAGATTTCCAGCACTTGAAGATAAAAGGGCGAGCAGTAAGTGAAAGGTAAGCCTCAAGTGTTGTTTGGCTGTTGTTTGAAGCCTGCAGGTCAGATCAGTATCCACACAGGACATTAGATCAGATGTTCTTCAGCAAATCTAAAGGTCATGGCTGTTCCTCTGAGAAAAGCTTGTGTCTGTGTTTCCAGACCAAACATGTTTGCTCTGAGTGTCAGGAGGGTTACTTTAAAAAGGTGTTCCAGTGCAGATTACTGATTAACTGTTAAAAAAAGCACAGCACCAAACACCAACAACACCAAACATCTTAATCCACACCAAACATCAACAACACGAAACACCATCAACACCAACAATACCAAACACCATCAACACCAACATAAACAACACCAAACACCAACACCGAACACCATCATCAACACCAAATACCAACACCAAACACTATCAGCATAACCAAACACCAACATCAAACACCATAAACAGCACCAAACACCAATAGCAACAACATCAAACACCAACAACAAACACCATCATCAACACCATCACCAAACACCATCATCAACAACAACACCAAACACCATCAACAAACACTATCAACACCAAACACTATCAACACCAACAGCAAACACCAATAGCAACAACATCAAACACCAACAACAAACACCATCAACACCAACACCAAACACCATCATCAACAACAACAACAAACACCATCAACAAACACTATCGACACCAAACACTATTAACACCAACAGCAAACACCATCATCAACACCAACACCAAACACCATCATCAACACCAAGCACCATCAACAAACACCAACAATACCAAACACCATCGTCAACACCAGCACCAAACACCAACACCAAACACCATTACCAACAACACAAACAACAGGAAAGTTAACAGATAGAACATTATTACACGTGGTACATTCAATGTGCTCAAATTACAAGTAATAAACCTAAGATGAAAAATAAATAAAGAGAGAGCATTACCACACACAGATCATTTGATGTGCTTTACAGAGATAACTGAAGAAAACTATGCAATTAAATTTAGAATAAAATCTCAAGTAATAAATGTAAGATTTAAAAAAATCACTTTCAATCAACCAACGACCAAATGTTCTTGGGAATGCTGCTAGAGGAACTTTTGGGCCCTTGAAAGCAGTGGTTCTCAAACTGGTTCTCGTGGGGGGTACACACAGATCAATCTAGAACCGTTCTCCAAAATAACTTGCAAGAAATAGGACAAAAACGTGGCCCCTGGGGGTCCCTGAGGACTGCTTTGGCCCTGAAGAAACTTTCAGTTGAGAGGCTGCGTTAAGTTTGACTGAAGTGTTCTTTAGGGTTGGCCTCACCCCCAAGAACTTTCAGGAACTTCAGGGACCTTTAATTTCTAAGACTTTAAGATTGTAACACGTCGTTTTTTTTCAATGCACAACAAAGCCAAATACCTCTAAAACTGCACATTCGGATCCAGAGTGCTCCTTCATTAGCAGACGCAGTACGTCTTCGAGAAAAGGCTTTTTAATGTTGCACCCTGCTGTGTTACCGTGCGACTGTGTGACATACCAAAGGTAAAGCTGAGCGTTACTGTTATTGTTCATTGCTTTATATAATAAGGAACAGTTGCGTTTGCCGGTGGGAAAACGTGTCGGATAAAAGCTTTTGAGCAAAGACTCCTTTCAAAAACTGACAAGATGTCGGAATTTTGGCTGCTTAATTATCCCCTCTGCATTTGCATTTCTCTTCTGTGTGCAGGGGATCTTCAGATGCCGAGAGCGAGAGAAATATATGCAATATGTTCACTTTGCCAACAGTTGTGTGATGGAGGCAGCCAGTGCCATATTGTATGGACGTATGTACCATTTTCCATCTGTGCATCCATGTGCTGTGGATGATGATGTGTCTACAATCATCTGTATGACAGGAGTGCGGATCTGTCTTTCCGTTACTTCATTAACTACCTTGGGCTGACCCCTAATGAATCAATGCCAATCTGACTATTTATAAAGAAGTCTGCCACAGATGTGAGCCAGCTGGCACTTTGGCCACTGCCTTAAAGCATTTTCATTGTCATTTTCTGGTCTGGTGTAATAGCTTTGATAATAGTTGTAATTATGATAGATGTAATACAGTAGGTGTTATTTTGTTCTTTGTTTTTTCTTCTAAATGTACTTTTCTAAAATAATTATAACATTATTTAATTTTTATCCCTGTGATACCTCAGGCATGGTACCATCGTACTGGGGCAGGAGCTTCGCCATAAAGAGGCGAAATGCAAATCCAGATGTATAAAAAGAGGTTTCATGCTTTTGTTTGCACTAACGGAGGTTAGAACATCGGTCAAGACATCCATGCACAGATTGGTAAAGATCGGTGTTCAATGTAACTGCCAATTGCTGTAACATTTGCATACATTTGCATAATGCTGTGTGACTGTAGGTACAGGAACTCAGATGCTGGAAGGCTCTCAACATGAGCTGCAGTGTGCGGCTGCACCTACGTGGGATTAGTTCTCCCTGGGTGTGAAGCTGGAGTTGTGGAGAGCCTTGATCAAATGTCGAAGTGCTGCAGAGCTACAGAGTGAAGATAAATATGGATGCAGCCCTGGGAGATCTAACTGCTTGAGTAAAGACCCCTGAGTGAGAGCTCTGCAATCTATCTGGCCCACTTATGCAAACATGCAAACACAGGAGACGTGGTTAAGGCGAAGCTCCAAAACGCCCCCTGCGGAGAAGAAGAGAGAGAGAGAGAGAAAATCAAGTCCAAATGTGCTGTTTAACAAACACTGATGCAATGGCAAAATGTAAATGAAGTCAAGTAGAATTGTATTACTGTAATAGCTGCTGCGGAGGAAGCTGTAAGTCGCGTATTTAGCCGAATAAAAGTAGACTCAACATCGCTCACTTAAGATCTGAGGCACTACAGTAATACATGTACGACAGACATGCAGTATAGCACCACTAAAGGCAAGGCAAGTTTTTTTTACCTTATCATACACAGAGGTCATTCCATGTGCTTTACAAAGACCGGCATTAAAAAGAATAAAATCTTGAAAAAGGTAAATAAGCATAAATTCAGAACGTGCATGATAAAAGTAAATTTTATTTTTAAAATAAATAAATAAATAAAATAAATAGATAAAACAGAATTTAAATAAAATGATGTAGAATACGAGGCGGTTTTCAGTTTTGAAGCTGGCAAAAGTTGGAGTAGATCTGATCCCCATGGGGAGCTGGTTCCAGCAGGGGGCAGCATAATGACTAAAGGCCATTGCACCCTGTTTGCTTGCAACCCTCCTCACCACTAGCGGAGCATCTCCTGCTGATCTAAGAGCTCTTCCAGACTGGTGTTTATCAAACATTTCCAATTAATATTTGGGGCCCAAACCATTGAGTGACTTATAGATAATGAGCAAGACGTTGAACTCAATTCTGGAACTGATTGGAAGCCAGCGTAAGGACTTGAGGACAGGAGTAATGTCTCTTTTACTGTTTTTTGTAAGAATTCTTGCAGTGGCAGTTAGCTTTTTAGGGAGGCCAATGAGAAGGGCATTGCAATAATCGACCCTGCAGTATATAAAGGCATTACATTTTACATTTACAGCATTTAGCAGATGCTCTTCTCCAGAGCGACAAACAACAGTGCTGCATCATCCAGGTCTGTTCTTCTGTCTGTAGGGCTAAACCAGTCAACAGCAGTTGATCTATTGAGATACTACTGGCTAAGTTACACACCATAACAAACCCTGACAACCTTGTAAACCCAAAAGACCATAACGTATGTAAGAGTAAACAATAAATAGACAATAGCAATAAATGCCCAATAAATAAGAGGCTGGTCCATTTCCTAGATCCTCCTTGAAGTGGTGCGTTTTGAGTCGTCACTTGAAGACAGTGAGTGAGGTCTGATGACATTCCACCACTGGGGAGCCAGGAGATCTTCCCCTTCTTTTGAGCGTTGGAGGCTCACCTTCTGCATATAGGGGATGAGCTTTGCCCTGGTCACTGACACAGGGCTGAACAATTTAATCAGTGTTTTCTCGTGTGGGAGACACAGGTTTAGCTTTAGCTACTGCAGACCAAGGTCATAGTTCACAAGCAAGTTCCTCAGTGCAGCATTACGTATGTCGATGCTGATGGGTTTGCTGGGCTGCTATGAATGTTGAGGTTTTTCCTCACTAACAACGTCACATTTGGTCCAAAAAGAGGCTAAATAATGCATCGTGCGAAATGGAAGGAACGATCTATCTGTTTGTATAAATACACATTTCTTTTATCCTTCGAGCAAGTTACGATGGGAGGGGGGAGCCACCCTGTCATCTGGCAATGGGTGCCCTTCAGAGGCCCCAGAAAGGCGTTGAGGAAAGGTCAGAATCTCTTAGATGTAACATGATCAGAATGAAACCGGCCAAGCTCTTTTCCTGCTGTTTTGAGATGTGTATGTGGTTGTATCCAGCTGCACATCTTTAACATGTTACGTTGGTTTTCTAAACGAAAAGTTAAACATCTAGAGGGATAAAACGTCTGCACATTTTACTAATGTGCAGTTCCTATTTAAATGTGTGGTTCTACACACTGGGGGAAAAATATAACACAGCATTCGACCGCAAACTCCAAAAAAAAAGTTGTGATGTGGTGTAAATGTAAATTAAAACCAAATGCAATGATTTGCTAATCTCATAAAGCAATATTTTATTCATAACAGAGTATGTTTAAACTGAAAAAAATGTGAGTACATACCATATTAACAAAACAAATAAGGTCATTTTGAATTTGATGCAGCAACAGCGTTCAAAAACGTTGGGACAGGGTCATGTTTTTCCACTGTTTAGCCTCCTCTCTTCTTTTAATGGTCCCTAAATGTCTGGGAACCGTGGAGTTCCGCTTGCTGGACGTTTGGGAGAAGATCTGGGAGAGTCTTGGGTCCTTTCAGCACTGATGGTGCCTTTTCAGATGTGCAAGCTGCCAGTTCCATAGACACCAATGAGATAAGATCGTAATTAATCCCAAGGGAAAATCCTGGAAATTACAGGCTCAGTACAACAAAGATAGAAGTGGAGTAGAAACAAAGCAGAAACACTAGTTAAAGACAAAACAACAAGGTAAAGTGCAGAAGTTAACAACAAGTCAGGGATATAAAATGGTTGAACATAGAAATATGAATGAGTGTGTAGATTTAGAGTGTGGAAATTAAAATATACACAGTATGTGTACAGTACAACAGTGGTGCAAAAAGTGATGGTTAATATCAATAATAATAATATATTATTGATTATATCGATCCCCGGCTCGGCCACGGGAGCCTTTCTGTGCGGAGTTTGTGAGCTCTCCCCATGTTCGCGTGTGTTTCCTCCGGGTTCTCTGGTTTCCTCCCACAGTCCAAAGGCTGCAGTAGGTTGATTGGATGCTCTAAATTGCCCGTAGGTGTGAGTGTGTGTATAAATGGTTGTCTGGCTATGTGTTGCCCTGCGATGGGTTGAGCCTTAAGAAAATGGATAGATGGATGATTATATATATATATATTGATGATGTACCCATACCATCAGATGTAACAATTAGCTCAGCTGAAAAAAAAATGAAATAAAATACACAGATTACAGTTTGACCTTTTAAATGTTAGCAATTCGGGTTAAAGTATTTTAAATAAATGTTTTAAAAATACCAATAAGCTTTTTGTAAGGAAAAGGGGCAGGGCCCCTTTAAGAAAGTAAGGAAAGTTGTCTCCCTCTGGTGGCCGGAGCCGGTGGCCCCAGCATCACCCCCTAGTTCAAGTGATCCACAGGTGCTGTGGATCAGGGAGGTGATTGCTGGAGTTACATAAGCTCTGGGCATCCAGAGGGAGGCATGGAGTCTTCTTGTCATTAGCACAGTACTCTGAGCATCTTGTCCGTGTAATAGCCTTGTTCTTGACCGTGCCTTGTTTTGATCTTGATCTTGCCTTGTTCCTGTATTGCCCTGTCTGCCCCTGTTTGACCCACGCTACCCTGACCACGCTCTTGGACTGCCCCTGTGTTTTCGTCTGCCTGGCTGTTTGAATAAACAGAGACTTTGTGTGAATGCGCACAGAAGTTGAAAAGTTCACATACCAGCTAACGTAAAGGTCATGTGACAGGAAAGTCAGGTAATACGCTGGCCAACCAAAACATATATATATATAGATTTTTTTACACCAATGTATACATATGTTTATGCAGCTGTATACACACAGAATGTAGTAAATATAATAAGGTTTCCACTGATATATTTGTCCAATCAAATCCCAGGTTCTTTTCGGAGTCAAATGATGAGGCATTGATGCGTTTGCATGCAAGTTTATTGAGATGAAAGAGCAAAGGAAAAAAATGTTGATCGCTTCCACTGTGTGTTCTGTCTGCCTCTCTGTCTATAGGGCCTTATATATGTTTTAGAGACACACTAGGCCTCTCGAAGGCCAGGTTGGCCAGACAGATACACAGAAGAGTTGAGGTCACAGCAGAGAAAAACATATAGATATGAACTTAACAGCTGCTCACAGATGCACAGAATATGTCAAAATGTGTAGAATGCGTCAGTATATGAAAAACAAGGTGTGACCACCCAGAAACTCTAAGATACAACATTACCCAAATTCCACAATTAATGGCTTTAATACTACTTTTTTGGGTGCAGCATGTAGTGAAACCTAATCTGACATGTGGCAGTGCTACATCGAGACTTTCTGTGCGGAGTTTGCAAGCTCTCCCCATGTTCGTGTGGGTTTCCTCCCACTGTCCAAAAGCTTGCAATAGGTTGATTGGATACTTTAATTTCCCCATAGGTGGGTTGAGCCTCCTGCCCTGGGTGAACCCCGGCTTGGAGCCATAGTCAGCTGCGATTGGCTCCTTCTTACCCTGCGACCGCAAATGGAAGAAGAGGTTTAGAACATTAGCGGATGGATGATCAAAAACAGCTTTTCATGATATATTCTATCTATCTATCTATCTATCTATCTATCTATCTATCTATCTATCTATCTATCTACACCTACTTTCAGTCAAAAGTGGTACAGGTGGAAATGCTGACACTTACACTATTGATGTTCATTGACCAATCGGATTGTTACAACAGTTCTAGAAAACAAATGTTGCATATGCAAGTAATTCTAATGTGTGAGAACAGGGGCGGTACCTTGCTCACAGAACCTGAGTTGTACTGGTCTGGGATTTGAACTGGCAACCCTCAGGTCACAGGGGCAGCTCCCTAACCATTACGCCACCAATGTATTAGGCATTTTTGCGTCTTAGACTAAGGGTATTTTGGACTTTGAGCAATGGATACAGTACGGAGATCTTTGAGAGGACAACAAAACGTCTCCACAAAATGCCATGAATATCAATGTAAATGATATTTGTATTTTAGCTCCTTTAGAATATTATAATCCAGAGAACCCAATGACATTCAGATGAAAAGTCATTTTTGTTTGCTTATGGTGGTGTAAAACGTTTTACACATTTATAAAATAAAAATAAAATGTATAAAAATGATGTTTTTCTCCACAGCATAAAAAGCCTAGAACTCAATGGTGCACAACCTCAGAGGTCGGGTAATTCCATCCACACATCACAACACACACACAAAAATACCCATCAAGCTATCCCCTAAACGTTGCCATGGCAATGTACTCCTTGTTGTCGATTTGGACAAACAGCTTTGAGTGGTTGGACAGTAATCTGAGTCTTTAAGTGTAGTTTCAGCCCCTGATGGAGGGTTATTTCTCCTCACCTCCGAAACGAACACGACACCACGGTCACAAGATAAACCCCAGCAGGGCAAAGCTGACGGACGGGGCGTGAATAAGGACGGCGCTTTCCCAATCTTATCGCTGATCACTCCGTCCATCACGCTAAGCAGAGCTCCAGAGTTTCTACGCTTGTCTCTGTCGCTAGAGCTGAAGCCTGATGGGATGGATTTAAAATGCGGTTCTGTTCGAATAGCGTTAGCCTCAGCTTTATATAAATGACCCTGTGAAATTATTCACACTATGTTTGGCACATTTTGAGAAGTGGTTCAGCGACGAAGCCTCAGCTAATGAAATTCCACTGAATTTTGCTAAATTCTTCCGACACGTTGACCCTCGTCACGCCTGGTCATTTTATATCACTAGTATCTGGATTGAAACCTGAACACATGGCAGTCAAAGTAAGACGAGTAAGTGGCTGTTGTGGTCGGCCTGAATTCGGACACTCAGGCCCAAGGTCGCTTAAAACTCTAGGACTCTTTGACTGGGCGGCACGGTGGTGCAGTGGTCGCCTCACAGTGAGAAGGTCCTGGGTTCGATCCCCGGGTTGGCCACATGTGCCTTTCTGTGCGGAGTTTGCAAGC
>JBBPDA010142896.1:0-20978 GCA_037974385.1 Arnoldichthys spilopterus
TCTTTAATGAGGGTGACTAATTGAGTAGGAGTGTCTAACCACTCTGTGGGAGCCAGAACTCTTAATGGTTGGTAAGGGTTCAAATACGTATTTCACTTAATGAAATGCAAATCAGTTTCTATCTTTTATTTAAAGTTATTTTCAAATTCTGTACAAACACCAAAAAAGGTCCACAAACAGAGATTTAGTTTATCAGTTTAGTTCTGATAATGACAGTATATATAATATACATTTAGATTTACACATATGTCCCATGTCCTTTCATGGTATAAAAACAAACCCTTCGTGTGTGTGTGTGTGTGTGTGTGTGTACATGTGTCTGTGTGCTTTGGTGTAGGGGAGTTTGGAAAAGGGAGCCTCACTCACTACAACATCTGCTAATGATTTGGCAGATGTGAAAAGGTGGGGAGGGGGCTGTTCCCGGACAACAGGAGCCGTATTGTGTTCAGTTTAATTTGCGCGCTACGTTGAGATTTTTTTTTGGCCTACTGCGCCGGGGTGTGTTCAGCATTTGACGGCTCGTGCTGAAGGCTTCTGATGACAACCTTAGAGCCACACACTGTTATTGTAGCCTTTGAACTTTTTCTCACTCTACTCCCAAAATTCTAGTCATATAGCTTAAGGTGGAAGGTCACCTCTGTGGCTCAGTCTGACGGGCTGTTGTAAATAGCACTGCACTCTGGAAACCGAAATGAGAACTTTGAGCCAACTTTCTGACGGAATATCATGCTTAATGTTTTATGTTCGAGCTATGCATGATGACCTAAAGTAGTTAACAGATTGTGTTTATTGTGCTCACTCTCCGTCTCTGAATCTGGCTAGCAATAAATGAAAGCTTGTGTGCTAGCAGCTGGCCTGATCTTGCAAATAAAATGCAGAACCTTACTAGCTTTCAGCAATGGTTAGCAACATTAGCATTTTTGAAGACTGACAAGTATGAAGTGCTACATTAATGCCTCTTATTTGACTAATTACACTAAGGTTCCTGTTACTGTAGATGCATTCAAGTTTTTGGTCAGACCATGCAGTAATGGCCTGGTAAAAACTGAAATAGAAACGTCTGCAGTAATGTTTCAAATTTGTTTCTTAGACAGTGCTAATACACACCAATCACCCATAACATTAACACCACTGACAGGTGAAGTGAATAACAATAACTGTCTAGTTATTTTATTAAAGTGGCAACTGTCAAGGGGGTGGGCTATATAAGACAGCAAGTGAACAGTCAGTTTTTACAACTGACATGCTGAAGGCAGGAAAAATGGGCAAATATAAGGATATGAGCCATTTTGACAAGGATCTTATTGCAATGGCTACACAACTGAGTCAGAGCAGCTCCAAAACAGCAGGTCTTGTGGAGTGTATCAGATATGCAAAACTACCAAAATGATCCAAGGAAGGATAAATGGTGAATTGGCCACAGCGTCATGGGCACAGGGTATCCCATCTGGTCTGATCCCACAGAAGATCTACCCTGGATAAGTGAATGCTGTCTCTGATAGAAAGCACCACAGTCAGAGCTTCAACAGCGTGAGGGGGACCTACTTAATATTAGACAGGTGGTGTTAATGTTATGGCTGATCAGTGTGCTCCAACTAGCTTTCAGTCAGGGATTAAATTGGGCTGGTTCTGTCCAGGGCTCAGCCCTAGCACTAAGACGTATTTGCACCCTACATCCCTGTTGGCCAATATGATCCCCCTGTCCACAAACATGTTCTCAGCAATAAAATAAAAGCCAAGCAAAAGCCAGTAAAAGTTAAAACAATGTGTTCAAGTCATTCTTACTGTGAAACTGCCACAATATTTTCACTCAAGGCAAAAGTTACGAGTAATGAGCTGTACCTGTCATTGTGTTGCTCAGCTTGAACATTTAATTAGTTCGATTACTTGTTACCGTTTTACCATTACCGTGGGTGCTGCCTATGTCAGCTTCCCACTGTTCCTACATAGACGGGTCAAATTGCATTTCATTCTGGTGCACTGTACTGTGGTGTGTTCACAATGACAAATAATCACACTCACATTTTGGATGAATTATGCAGACCATGCAAAAATGCACCAGGACAAATATAAACAACACTATACCCCAAATGTGTCTCATATGGTGTTAGCAACATTAGCATTTTTGGGTGAAGTATTCAGCCAGGCCTGGTAGTAAAGGCAATGGAAACGCTACAGTGGACAGACCCTCCAAAACAAATGTCCCAAATGTATCTCATTAAGAGAGTACTACCTGACACATTACCAACATTTTCGGGTGGAGTTTTGGGCCAGCTCATGCTGTTTATGACCCGCTGTAGCAAAAAAAAAAAAAACTGAAACAATCCCCTAAATTGGTCTCATGTCAGTGAATTTGAAGAAAACCGTCAGTCAGCCCATTTTTCAGTGAAGGACAACAGAAAGGCAGACAGAGTTGAGAAAGGAGAAAGGGGAGTGGATGTTCTAGTGTCATGATGCGCACGACTGCGCCTAGTGACTTTGGAGCCCCTCTCATTTGCATTCTGATGCTGACGTTAAAGGCCCATTGTGTTAAACTATGATGCACATGGGGTCAGACAGTTGGCACAGACTGGACACTGGACTTCTATCACCCTTTTTCACTGTTTTTTATCAGAATATTTTCACTCTCATGTCAAAAATTAACATTTTTAACTGTTTAATGGCCTTTGTTTATTAGTTCTGCATTATGTATTAATGGGCCAATAGAAATGAAAACTTTTACATAAAAAATGGGAATTTCACTTTTTTTTTCAGTTGTTCAGTTGTTGAGATGAAATCATCACTCTCATCTAGGTTTGATGTGAAATTGTTCATTGTAGAAATGTCTTTACAGTGGTGTTGAATGGAACCAGGGGTTTTGATGTCTACAAAACAAAAATAGTCATTTTATTTACTATCCAAACCCACCAGTGAACATACACTTTTCTTCTGAGTGTGTATGTAATGTTGATGGTTTTCTTTAAGTACTATTTTACCTTACATGTCCCTGCATGTACCCCTCTGTCATGAATGGATTTTTATTTCTGAAAACTATCAAAAAACTGATTTTTTTTGGTTCCATTCACTACCACTTTGAAAAGTAAACCACCTCTAAATGATTTTTGGCTCTATTTCAACAGTATAATGCAAAGTATACTCTAATGTGCATGGCGCAACTAACATTTATGGCAGTGTCTAAATCCGTTTTGACTCTGAAAAAACTGCTTTGTGCCAGTGCAAGGTACAAAAAGGTTTTCTTAACTCTCTTAATTGTTCAGAGGTGTGTTTAGGGCTTAACATGCAATAAAGAATCAGAATGGCACATCATGTCACCTTGGGGCACATGAGCTATGTTGCATTGCTTTTATAATGGTGCATATACCTATCAAACCAGATTTTGGTTTTTGGCCAAGAACACGGACCTGCAAACGCATGGAAAACGCTTAAAATCATTTGTTATTTTGAAAACTCATTGAAATTCTCCTTTAAGTTGCGGCCTAGTGGTTAGGGTGTTAGATAGGTTGCAGGTTCAAGTCCCAACCCAGGCACCACTGAGGTACCTTTGAGCCTTCTCCACAGGCTCTGTTGATAGCTTCCTTCTGCTCCTTGAGTGCATGTGTGAGGGGTTAAAGATTGTGATGCAGAGGTCACATTTCATTGTGGTGCTTGAGTCTGTTCACAATGACACATAAGTCACTTTCACTTCCAGTATTTATGTTCCATAGATGGTGATATGAGTTTGACATGACCAGACTTTCTCTTATTGTGCTTATGTTTTGGCTTCATAATTTTAGCTCATCATCCAGTGCAACCTGCAACTAAGGGATCTGGGATTTGAACATTAAGCATCAAGGCAGATGTGAAATGTGTGTGTGCTGGTCCTACAGAGCACCTTTAAACATGGACAGGCAAGTGAATGTTTCTTGGACAAAGATGAAGTGTGGGCTCAAGTCTCCTTCAGAGGTAATATCTTACAAACCTGAAACATTTTGGAAGATATGACTCATTTTTCATGGTCAGTAATTTTAGCTTGAGCAAACAAACAGATGAACACATACACACACAGGTACACACCCTTCCCAAAGTCAAGGTGTTTGGGGAGTAAATATTGTTACATTTTTTTCTGGTTCATCCAAGGCCAAAATCACAGATTTTTCATCCAGGGTGTGCTTTCTTTTCCACACTTCAAACATCATTATGTTCCTGCTTAGAAACTATGTGCATTTGCAAATGTCTGTGCATGCTTATGTTTGTACAATGCTGACTCTGGGAGACTACAAACAGGTTTGCTGCCTGTGCCTCAGGTGTAAAAACACATACACTGATAGAACACAGCCATCCACTGGCCTTGACACCTGTTGAGAGAGGCTAATTGAGCCAAGCTGCTCAAAATGCAAGCCTGCCTTTTTCATGTACAAAACAGCTCCATTAAAAAGTGACATCATAAGTAGCTTCCTCAATGCATATTCACTGTTGCAGATCTTTTTATGGTTCTTCACTCTTAGTGCTGTTCTCCTCATTACAGCTTGCCTGCCCTAATACACCTGCCTCAACTTGGCTACAATCATGTACAGCAGTAGGTCCTGAAATTGGCCCTGGAAACCCCCCTACATTTTAGTGTTTTCCATGCTCTTACAACCCATTTCAGTCCAGGAAAGGCTTGATAATTAGCTGGTTAGTTGGACCAGGTGTGTTGAGTGCAAAGACAACAATAAATGTGCAGAGCATTTGGGGCTCCAGGACCACGGTTGAGCTACAGAGCTTACCAGGATGACAGGAAATGGGCATGTCTAGGCCTGGGCAAATGGGTTACAGACATGGATTAAACCAGATTTCCAATTAAACATTTTCTTGGGGAAAAGTAGCATCAATATTAATTCTACCTTATATGGAGTCATAAATGTTGCATCAAATACTCGTGCACACCTTATTTTATCAATTTTATTGGTAGAATGTATGTGAAAACTTTAACAGATTACAGCAAATTCTGAAAGATAACTTCTGAAATTATATAACTGTTAATGTAAATGTTTACTAGGCTTGGGGTGTTTTGGTCTATTTAGGACCCCCAATACAACATGATTAAAGCAGAGATTTTGATGTCTCAGCACACATGCTAATCAACAATGTTTGGTTTTAAACTTTCAATCACATATACCACAGCTGTGTTTGTAAATGTATAACATACTGTACATTAATGCTATACTGCATCTTTTATTGCTAAAACAGGAAGTCAGAAGTGCAGACTTGAACTTGATACTGAATATAAATCAAATGTAAGTGCAATTCATTACATAACTATATGGGTAAATTGTTGTGTCTCACTGATATTATAGTAAAAATGCAGGTAAAGTAAACCTAAATGATATTTTAAGCACAAATAAGATTCTTTCATTTATCTCTATGAAATATCTTGGACTGTCCTCAAAGCACATGCTTTTTTTCTTTATTTTCTCCAATGGCCAGACCTTAACACAATTATTATGAAAAAAGAAAAGAAAAATGTATAAACTAATGTTTCTACAACAGCTGGAAGCATCAAAGGATGAATCTTCATTTCTGTTCGCGTAAAAACACAACAACAACAAAAAAAACAGGCTACTACTGTTAATTGCAAGTGTGCTGAACGTGTGGTTTGTTTATTTGATCTCTGCATTTGCTTGCTGGTACGACAAGGTGTCAGAGTTAATTTTACAAATAATGATCCATTAAATTTTGGATTGAATGGCTTTGATACCAACCTTTAAGATCATTTTGGGACATCCCTAGTGTCACAAGAGGAAAAGCACTAAATTCTACAGTGCTTTCTGGGACTGGTAGTAAAGAATCCTGAACATCTGTGACAAGAAAGACAGATGTTGGATTGGAGTTCATCGTGACCAGTCTTATTCTTCTTGGTGTATTGCCTTTATCAACAGGCCACTATGTCAACAGAGAATTGCTGGCTTCGGGCCTTAGCTGTGCCATTACAGTACTTATCTTAGCTGTGAACTGCTAAGCGAAGGGCAGTAAAAATGAAACATGTACAGAAACCCTGAAACATGGTCTGTTTGTGGAGCTTTGTGCTAACCTTTGGTCTAGATGGGTTAGATTGTTGCAAATATGCTTTGAAAACTCAAATAAGTGGGCAAAGTGAAGGAAGGCCCTGAAGCACTTCATCACAGTCAAAATTAGAACCCATAATTCTGCTTTTCCTTTTCAATAAAAAGTCATATGGGACTATGGCTAAAGTGTATCAAACTGCATATTTCTGCATGTTGACCCAGAATAGACCAGAATAGAAAGTTTAGAACATCTGGTTCACAATGTTAGACAGTCTGCAAGCTTTAATAAAGCTGTATTGGCTTAATTGTTGACAAACCTGATCTGTGGATTCTGTGCAACAGCCATGTAATGACAGCATTTCTAATCCCCTCCTTAATATTGCTAAAACCCCAGACCTTTGTTAAGGTTGCCAGACTGTGCCCTTTGTGGTAAGTTTTGTGCTGGCACAACTAACTGAATGTGGTCTGCTGTGCCACGGTTTCATTTTTTGTATCGTTCTTAAATTTAATTGCGAGCCACAGATATGACAAATGATGCCACATGCAGTGAAGACAGAAAAAAGCTGCCACATTGGCTTTACAGGGTCCACAGGGTCCTCTATTTATAGTTAAGGGTTTACTGGACTGTACCCTAGGGGGAAAGAGAGTGGACTGTGTGTTCCTGTTGGCTTCCCTGTGTGTAAATCATACCAGAACTGACCCTTTGGTAATACCTACAGGGCAGGATACAAGCTATTGTAGTTTGTAAAGGTGTTGGGTGGGTGAGGGGTTTGAGGCTAAATGGAGTTATGCTTATAAGCTTACATAGGGAAAGTTACATTTGCTAGATCAGAGCATAGCCTCTTTTATTCTTTGTGGTACCACATTGGTTAAAATGTAGGGAAAATTTAAACACACAACCAAAGACATAAATGCTCCTGTGTAATGATTACCTGAATTATTTAATGCATTTCATGTTTTCCTAATTTTATATTTTAAACTAAATGAAACCAAGCAATATTTTGTAGATTGGGGCACTAGCCTTGCAAAAAGGGTATTATGGCCAAAGAGGCAGTTGCTTGAGCACCACCCACTCTGCACACACCTGTTAAAATTTAAATATGTAGTAAATAACATGTAATGAGTAATATTTCCAGTTTAAACAAATAAGCAAGGACCATATTTTTCATTATTACAGTGTGTTTTGGAACAAAACAATGCTTTAAAATACTGGCACCCCCATTATTAATATTTGCTGAAGCCTCCTCTGGTGGGAACAAAGAACACATGTTGAGGGGTCTTGGGCCACTTTTCAATGCAGAACATTTCCAGTCCCTTAATGTTCTTCTGTCTTCACATGTGGACCCTCTTCACTTCATTCCACAGGTTTTCAATTGGGTTCAAATTTGGAAACTCAGAGGATTATCTTGCTAAAAGGTTCGTCCACATCCAAGTGTCAGCCTTCTGCCACAGACAGACAGATTTTAGAATTCGTTATTCTGGGAAATATGTGATTAGATGTAGATGCAAGTATTTGAGACCGTATGTATGAGGCTATGCACATGTGTTTTGTGCTTTCCTGTGTCTACTTATAGACAGAAAACCAAAGAGTGGGCAGCTGGGTATACGACAGAGGTCCAGATGTCTGAAAAAAATGATGGAAAATGTGCGATCAGTGCCAAGACTGGCTGGTCATATATGCCTGGTCTCAGTGGGACTGACCATTGGGACTCTGCTTTCCTGGGCAGTGCAGGGCTAGATATTTTACTACATCCCCTCTCTCACCTCATTTTAGAAAGCTGGATTTGCCATTTGGTTCACTTCATGAATATGAAGGCAGTCTAGCAATTGACCAGGCATTTAAAAACCTGCAAAACCTGCAAGAGGCCAGTAAAAAATGAGTGTTGCAGACAGTAAGTGCACATTTGTGGGAGTAAATTACTTTATAATATAGGTGGTAATGTTAAATGTTGAAGTAGTAGTGTTGAAGTCATCATTGCTCACTCACTTTTGCTTACTCTGCTTTTTTATTATGAGGGCTGACTTAGGCTGTGCTAAAGTTCTTTTGCTACCAGACTTTACTTCCGACTTTTAATCTAATTACAAGTTCAACCTAAAGGCAAAAACACTAACACGCAGAGAAAGAACGCAGGGCAAGGGAAGAGGGAACCTTTTCTAGGGGACCATGTCAAAAGTAATGGCCATTGTAAAAGTAAGGATCATAAGGGCCCCTGTTGTTGTTTATATTGACCTGGCATTAGAGCCACCTACTACTATCAGTCCTAACCAAGGTTAGTTTTTTCTGGGTAATTTTCCCCTGCTACTAGACCTGACCCACCTTTTCTTTCTATTAATGCTTTTACTTCTTCCATGTGAAAGTTTACAACCTTTGTGGCTCCTGTTGGTTGTTTGAAGCTTTGCTTTGACTTCCTGCTTTGACTCACTTAGGTATGCCAAACTGGCATTCCTGGAAATCTCAGCCCAGATTGTGGCCCAAATAAGCATGCTTTATGCCTTTAAGCTTCACTCCACAGGATATTGACAAAGCCCCTTCGCTAACTCTCCCTGAACTGGGGCTGTTTTGGTTCTTCTTCTCTATAACTTTGAATGATTTCTTTTCTGTCAGTTTGAGCACACCACCTGTTTAAGTCCTGGGACTATCTGGGAGTCTATGCACATTTAACAACACATTTCTTGTATCTTGCGTGTTAAGAGTTATGGTGCCTTTATAAAATATTGCTTCCCTTAAGGTAATTAAACTATATACCATATTTAATCAACAATAATACAGATAAGTTGAGAGTAGTATTCAATGCACTACATTTAAATTATAATTGTTTAGAGAGAAAAAAACGATCCAGTCTGAATGATGGTGAATACTGTGACTTCACATCTTTTAGCCTTTCCCTGAAGTTCAGGGTCTTATCAGAAGTCCTTCCTGAAATAAACTGCTTAGATGAACCCACATTGGAACATCTTTGCATCATACTAAGGTTAATTGCGTATATTATACAACCCCATATCAGAAAAGGTTGAAACGCAAATAGAAAAAGAAAGTAGTGATTTCTAAATTTACTTTGACTTGTATTTCTTATCTGTTTTGTCTAGTCAACTTCATTTTATTTGTAAATATACATCCTTTCCTATCATTCAGACCTGCAACACATTCCAAAAAAAGTAAAGCACTTACCTCTTTGTAATGTTGCCATTTCCTTTCACAACACTTAAACGATATTTAGGGACTGAAGACACAAGTGATAAAATGTTTCAGGTGTAATTTTGTTCCATTCTTCCTGTAAACAAGTCTTAAGGTGGGCAACTGTACGGGTCTTCGTTGTTGCATTTTGCGCTTCAAAATGCTCCACACATTCTCTACTGGAGACAGGTCGGGACTGTAGGCAGGCCAGTCAAGTACCTGTACCCTCTTCCTCCACAGCCAGGACTTTGTAATGTGTGCAGAATGTGGATTTGCATTGTCTTGTTGAAATATGCATGCATCCCTGGAAAAGAGGTCTTCTTGAAGGCAGCATATTGTGCTCCAAAATCTCTATGTACTTTTCAGCATTAATGGTGCCATCTCAGAAGTGCAAGTTACCTTTGCCAAGGGTACATACACAACCAAATACCATTTTAGTTGCTGGTAACAGCTTGGATGATCCTTTTCTTCTTTGGTCCGGAGCACACGGTGTCCATTTCTCCCCCCAAAAAATAATAATTGAAATACTGATTCATCTGACCACAGTACACATTTTCACTGTGTGATGGTCCATCCCAGATGCCTCAGAGCCCAGAGTAGTTGATGGTGTTTCTGGACACTGTTAACATAGGGCTTCCTTTTGGTACAGTGCAGTTTTAAATGGAATTTGTGGATGTAACTACGTATTGCGTTACTTGACAAAGGTTTGCCAAAGTAGTCCTGAGCCCATGTGGTGATATCGCTTATAGATGAATGACAATTCTTGATGCAGTGCAGCCTGAGGGATCAGAGATCACGGTTGTTCAGCTCAGGCTTGCGCCCTTGTCCTTTACGCACTGAAATTCCTCAAGATTCCTTTAATCTCCTTTAATGATCTTTTAATTATGTTATGCACTGTTGAAGGTGAAAAATCCAAATCTCTTCCTGGCGATCCTCTGCCCATCTTTGCTCCTAAAGGACTACCCTTTCTTGGATGCTGCTTTGGTACCAAATCATAATTATAATCACCAGTTGACATGACATCACATAAATTGCTCCTGTACCAACTTTTTTTGGAATGTGTTGCAGGTCTGAATAACAGGAAAGGATGTATATTTTCAAATGAAATTAAGTTGACCAGACAAAACATGAGATATTTTTTGATAATCACTACTTTCTTTTTTTATATGCGTTTTCCATACCATCCCAACTTTTTCTGATTTGGGGTTGTATATAGTTGGCTTGCTGAACCTCCCTTGGCAAGCAGATGGTTGCTCTCTAGCTGCTGCAATTTTGTAGTTGAACCCTCTATTTATCAGAGGGCTTAGAAGAACAGAGTTCTGGAAGCTATGACAGAACATGTCATTGATCAGACTTCTCTTTGAGGAGATGCCATCCACAAGTTCTGCCAAATGGGGTGAGTTTTGCACTTGGGATTTTCAGTGATAGGCCTCTGACTGCTTCACTTGGGTTAATGGTTGAAGCACCTTGGGTGGCAGCCCTGCATTGAAAATGTAAGTAGCTTGGCTTTATCTAAGCCCTTGAGAGCAATGGTATTGGTAAAAGACAATAAATGAGACTAAGCCACAAATGTGACTAAATGTCTTTTCTTGCCTGAGGGGTAAAATCCACCAAGTTGGAAATGAGAGATGTCGACTTAGCTACCACAAGAGATCAGATGGCAAAAAGACTTGGCATGGATCTCCAGAATTGTGAAAAAAGAGTAGAAGGAAAGAGAAAACATACTGGCAGCAAGAAGAAAGTCTATCTAGGCAAATAAGAGAAACTAATTTTACTGTGGTCAGAAGATGCTCTTGGGAGATTTGACAATACTGCCAGGACGAAAGCTCTAAAGCTGGAACAAGTCCTTTTTCAGTTAGCTTAGTGTTCAGATGTTTCCATGACCTGCTCTGACCCCAGTCCACCCACTGTGGTATCTGGTGGTAGACACTGATTGTGATTGCATGGCTCCTAGAAAGGCCCTGTCCCTAAAACCACAAAACAAGCAAACCCACACAACAAACCTATTGTGAGTTGCTGATAAGATATTCAAGCCACTAGCAGACCAAATCCTGCTTTTTGTGTAATTTTTTTGATTTTCTTTAAACTCTTGCAGATAGCGTAATCATAATGCCATTACATTAATCAAAACACAACAGTTGTTTTCAGTATGGTTTCCAATATTGTAAAGGGTGAAGTGGTGCAATTTGGCAGTTTTTAGTCATGGCCTTAATGAGAAGACTGTCTTCTGTGAACTGCAATAATAGCTACTACTTCTTGGGAACTGTGGTTTGATCCACTAGTGAAGGATTTTAAAGGGCCGTGGAGTCACATTAAAGGCTGTGCTCATATTCATCAGTAACATTTCAACATTTCAAGATGTTGCAAGACTTTGAAGTGGATGTGTTTTTGGCACAGGCCAATTTGACTGATTGTTAGTAACTGTTCATATGAAATGATGCTGAAAATAGGTGCTGTGTGGTTGATTAATGTCACTCCTTGCCATTTTTCACTTTTTGGGTTCACTTACTTTTGCTTTTATTACTTTCACCTAAATGTATTTTACACTTCCTCAGTTTTCTGCCTGAACAGCCTAGAGTTCCTTGCATATACTTATGCTCTGGTCAACGATCTCTGTCCACTGTTATCTTTTGATTTCTAAGTCAGCTTTGGTGTTCTCAACTCAAAACAAACCTGCCATACTCATATCAGCAAGATTGGTGAGATATTGGCGCAGTGAATGAAATAATATTTTGTCTTAGAATATTCATTGCATGAAACATTTGTTAGAGGTATGATGGGGAAAAACATTGACTTTTGGGCACTGAAATATCATACTGGCCCCCATGCTGGCAGTCATGCACTTTGGAGGGCCTGCCACAGTGGTATTCCAAAAATCCACTTGGGAAGGGAGAGATATTATGGGTGAAAATGTATTTTTATATGGCCTACATAATAAAAATGTATCAAACAATTATAAAAAAGACTGATATGTACATTTAAAGGTTGTTTTACATACAGCATAATGTTTTGCAGATTTTAAAAAAATGTATTCAACTAAATAATTATTTAGGAAAATTCAATATATTTTAACTACCCCAATGAATTGGCACTTTCACATCAAAGGTGGATAATGGTGTGGCATCCAAACTCTTTAGAGACGGTTTTGTAACCTTTTCCAGTCAGATGAGCATCAGCAGCTCATTTGATAAGGTCCTCAGAAATCTGTAGCAATGATACACTTTAACAAATGTATAGTGAAGTTCAGTCTATGACACACCCCTGTGTTTTAAGAAGAAAGTCAGTTTTTATGTAAAACATCTAAAAGAAATACAGTATAATATACTATAAGTCATAGAAGCAGCAAATACTTGTCTTTACCCCTTCCCCCAATATTCTGTGCAATTCAGTCATATCCAATTTCACCCACTAGATGGGATTCCCCATTTGCATAATACCACCAATGAAACATCATTGGACTGTGTAACACAGCTGCAGTTACTGACTGTCAACACTGTTATGCCAGCTAACAGAAACCAGTGCTGGATGGCTTTGCACTGAGTGATGGGGGAGAGGGAGGGCCATCCTACCCACCCAGAGACATAAAGTGGACATTTGTGCCATCCTAAACTCCCAGTCATGGATACCTGCAGCAAAACAGGGGAGCAAACTTGCGATTTCCTGACAACAGTGCCAAAACGTAGACCACTGCACTACACTAGAGCTCAGAAATCATTCGCTTTGATCATATCATCTTTGTTTTTGGTCATATGAATGTCCTGTACTATAGATACATTCCTCAAGGGCTGTGCAAAAGCCTTCAGTTAAACAGTGAAAAGCTGCAGGCCTGTATGGTTGCATCAGCGAGCAGGAGCTAAAGGCTCTCACCTGTAAAACCCCATTTTAATTATGTTTAAGAGCAGGAGCCATAAACATACCTCAGCTTGCGAAACAAAGGCCTCATTGTAGCTCCATATGCATCTTAACGCACCTCGTATTTCCAGCATGTCACTCATTCTTCCAGCCAGCAGAGCTGGGGTCCACATTAAGTACTGCAACAAGCTAAACAACTAAAATGACAAGCATGTGTGCAGCTTTGGAGAGGCTGAACACCAGAGTAGCCTAAACCCATATTAAAGCGAATGTATTTCTACTCAATGGGGCAAAAATACAGAAGCAAAATAAGCCTAGTGTCAGATCCAAACCTCTTTAGTTCTCCTATCACCTAATAGTAATCCAGCTTCTATCAGCTTAGGAAATTATGTGTTTAAGGTTCTGCTGGGTCTGAGGAACATGTACATTTCTTTCTTTACAAAAATACGTAGTAGTACAATGAACAAATCCACAAAAATAACCTTAAAACATGCAACAAAGCAAACTGAACCAGTTATTACACAATTGCACATGTAGCTACAGGAGCTGGTCCACTGAATTTAAATGTGTGTATTATTCCACACATATACAATTTGTCATTGCTGTCTTGCCTTGGAGTTTGCCTACATTTGCGAGTGTTGATGTAATATATTTTATTCATATGGAAATGATTTAGGGGCAACCAGGGAGAGTTGTTCATTCTTGCTGCCACCAATAAGAAATAAGCTACAAGGGGGGTATAACTCTTGTGCACACCCACCACCCTCCTAAACTGATAGGAGAAGTTTGAAGACTTGACACTATTATGGCTTGATTAGCACTCACATTAAAAAGGGGTTCTAATTTAAGGGTTTTCATCCCCTTTTTCAGCTAGGGATCCCTTCGGGTGTGACCCCCACACTGCTACGTTTTACGCAAATATGTAACCCTAATTCAAAAAGCAGTCAAGTTCAAGTTGAAGTACTTATTACAACTTCAGTTTGAATGAGCAGAGCTAAGACAAAGTAGACAGATATATGTAAATACATAGGATTTTGTGAAATCACAAATTAAAAAATGGCTACATTTATATATGTGGGCGCTTTTATTGCTACAGAAACTGATACAGATGACAAGCTGTGCTCCTTACGGGGAAAAACATTGCATAAAGTTTAATGGAAGTACAGTAAATGGGAAATTATGGGAAATCATGTCTTGAAACAGCTTTAACATAAATTCAGCAGCAGCATGCTTAAATACCCTTCTGCCCAAAGAAAGAGCCAGATATACAGAGTAACTAAGTCTGACTGGACAACATCAGTGTCCCTTTTCTCTCCCAAAATCAGTCTAAATCAAAGATGTATAAACTGCTTTTCTTGTTGCCCTGCCCTCAGACCAGAATGCTTCAGTACAGCTGCACTGCTCCATATTATTAGCACTAAAGTCTCCAGCTGATGAAAATGACAGCTAATATTAATTTGAGAAATCAGTTTGCCACAGTGGCTGGAAGGTAAATGCAGATGTTAAACCCTGATTACAGTGTAATTCAGCACAGCCACTTTATAAAAGGCTTTATTTAATTTAGCTTAATTCAGTTTTTTTTTATATAGCACTTCTTACAACTGGTGTTGTCATAAAGCAACTTTATAGAATCTGGGTCCAAGCCAGTGGTGACAGAGGCAAAGAAAAAATGGGTAAGAAGAAGCCATTTAGCCCCTGCAAACATGAAAATCAACTGTAGACTGGGTAACTTGAATGACTTTTATGCAATTTTTTAACCACCAACAGATTAGAATAAATTAACTTTTTGACCTTTTTGACACAAAGTGTCTGCTGCACATAGACATGATGAGCATAGCCTTCACATAGGATCCCTATGGCCCAAGAAAGCTTAAATTAGGCTTATTAATGTCACTTGTTGCACCATCAACCTTGCAACAGCTTTTTGTCATGGTTGTGATTTTAGTTTTAAGACAATAAAGAGAAGTGTGCAATGCAAATCAGTGGAAAGTGCAGCGTTCCACCCACAGTGGGGGCTTGGCCTAAATATGGTCTGTCTGTATAGAATCAATAGTTTATTTAAAGTTCTTCACATTGAGACATTTTCTGTGGTGTTTCTCCAAATACTTGCTTTATTTTGAAGCATGCAGCTGTATGAGAGATTGCAGAATGAGTGGGTTTTAACTGCAGGAGTGAAAACACAAACCCAGTGTGCTTGGATGAGAATAAGAGAGATGGTTTGGAGCTTCTTCTTATTTCTCATTCGTCCAGGGGTTTAAGTGGTGGAGCTGAGGGAGCACTAAGTGAAGATTTTTGGGTTAAATGAAGAGAAGCATTGTCTCTGAGCTTGTGTGGAGGTCTATGATGGACCTCAAGTTGTGTGTGTGTAAAGTGTGGGATAGTTATTAAGACCAGATGTTTTGCAGCTTAGCACTGTATACCCTGGAGGACCAATGTTCGCAGATCTGCCACAACATTGAAACCACCAACAGAAGAAATGACGTTGTTGATTTTTTCACAGTGACACCTGTCAGGGGGTGTATAAGATGATGCAAATGAACAGTTGTTATTGAAGTCAATGTGTTGTGTTGGAAGCAGGAAAAATGGGCGAGCATAAGGACCTGAGGGCCATAATGATCCAAGGAAGGTCAGCCAGTGACAGCATCATGGCCTCTATTGCACATGGGGGTGAGGGGTATCTGTCTGGTCTGATCCTACAGAAAATCCTTCTGTATCAGAAATTGCTAAAATAGTTAATGCTGACTCTTACAGAAAGAGATCTGAACACACAGTGTATCACAGCTGGCATATGGAAGTGCAGGCCAGTTTGAGTGCCCATGCTGACCCCTGTCCACCACCGAGAGCATTCACAATGGGCATGTAAGAATCAGAACTGGACTATGGAGCAATGGAAGATGGTGGCCTGGTCTGATGAATCACATTTTCTTTTACTTCATTCCAGGTGTGTATGTGCATCACTTACCTGGGGAAGAAAATGCACTATGGTAACAAGGCAAGTGAGTGGAGACAGTGTGATGCTCTGGAAAACTTTGGGTCCTGCTATTCTTGTGGATGTTACTTTGATACACATCACCTACCTACACAACGTAGCAGAACAAGTAAACCCTTTCATAACATCGGTATTACCTAATGGCAGAAAATTAATGGATCTCTGCAACATAGCACAAACATTCAGTAACGGTGTGAGGAATATGACAAAGAGTACAAGGTGTTGACTTGGCCCCAAGATACTGCAGATCTCAATTCGACTGATCATCTGTGGGATGTGCTGGACAAAATAATCCGATTCATGGAGGCCTCACTTCACAACTGTGCCATTGATGGGTTAGAGCTATTTTGTCCAGACAAGAGGAGACTACACATTAGTAGACAGAGGGTTTTAATGTTATGGCTAATCTCTCTCTCTCTCTCTCTCTCTCTCTCTCTCTGTGTGTAACAGGAGGGACAGCACTGATTAAAAAGCATAACCTCATCTAGTTTGAACTGCAGTAGCAGGACAAATGCACTGCTGGATACACAATGATCTCATCCTTCATATGGATTGCATAGAATAACTGTACTGTTTGTAAGAGCCAGGATATGCACACACACATACAGACACACACACCCACACACACACACTGCAGTGATGCATGCATGCCTGCTTTTCATGTGATTGGGAGAGAGTCAAATTTTATTTCCTCCGCAGTGAGCTGAACTCTTTAAGCCATCTGGTTATTGTACACTTCAGAGCTGAGCATAGTTTAGTTTAGCAAGCCACAACCTTCACCCTGATTCTGTTAAAGTAAAGCACCGGCCAGAAATCTCATTCACACAATTTAACCCCTTACTTAAACACTGTCGATTAGCCAAGACTTGCCCAAGGCCCAATGCCCAGTGAAAGTTTCCTTCTTTAGTTTTGAATGGGAGCTATGAGGCAGACGTTTATCTGACAAGTAAGTGAACTTTATAAAGACTAAGTTAGTGACATGCAAACGGGACACCTAGGGACTTTTTCCCATCTGAAAGTCTGGCCCAAAGACTGGACCAAGGTTCATGTCTTTATTACACTGTACACATTTGATTCTGTTAGTTTTGCTTTCACGTTGCAATTTTGTTTAAAACTAAAGAAGTTTTGTGTGACACACACTGATCAGCCATGATGATCAGTCTGATGTAAATATGGTCTAATGATGTAAATATGGACGATCTGAGCCACTTTGACAAAGGCCTTATTGTGATAGCTAGGCGAATGAGTCAGAGCATCATGTAGATCTGATGTCTTGTCCAGTTTTTGTATCATGTCTGATGTCAGTATGTTGTCTATTCACCTTAGAATTGACATACATGAATAAACAGAGTATGTGAAAGTGAGTTATTATCATTGTGAACGCACCACAACAAAATGTGACCTATACATTAAACCCATCTGTGTAGGAGTAGTGAGCAAGTAACATAGGCAGTGTCCGGTTTAGGTTCAGGTTGGTCTAGACTGAGACCACCTGTTTTGGTCCTTTGATCTGGACTGTGGTCTAAGGTGCCTTCCACACTTGTGGTTTTGGTTTGGACCAAATGTTTGAAGGTCCATATCAAACCAGGTGATTATATAATCCAGTAAAACTGATAAATGTTACTAAACATTGTTAAAACCAAATAAGAGGCCTAACTGGTGTCTGTACTGCGAAACAACTTGACATGCTTTGAAGCCAGTGTGTGATGATTTAGGCATGCAGTATGCAGTTTGCACATTAGTGATATGGTGGCTATAACTGTCATTACTTGTTAAATATATTAACCTCATGACTCTAGTGCAAAAGTGAAAAAGCAAAAGTTTTTATCCTGTTGCACTTTTGCAGCGACAATGAAAAAAAATAAAACAGAGTCCCAAACCGCACCCTTCTGTAGTTTGCATATGTTAATGTTTGCTTTTATAATGGTTGTGTTCCATTTTTGCACACTTTTTAGTGTGGTAGTATGCAATTTGGGACACAGCCTTCATTTTCTCCACTATTAGACTCATAGAATTGCTGTTGCTGTTTTCCTTTTCAAACAACTGACTGAAACCTGGTTGTTATAGCTCATATTCACAGTCAGTGACATTTCTAGGACCTCTCATTGTAAATAAGATGATCTATCATATTTGGGGCACAGAGGAAATTTACACATAACATTTTTGCCAAAAAAAGGACAGAGTAAAGCAAACTGAACATTCTATTAGGTAAGCTTTATTTTTTGCAGTTCCTTCTGCCAGAGAAGTAGTTCTCAGTGTCATTCTTTAAACACCAGGAATGATTCAGTGGAGTTTGTTGAGCACAGTCCAAGATAAATACTGATGCTAAAGCTTCTGCATTATGAATAGAGCCATAAAACTGTCACAATTTCAGGCTCAGCTCAGCTTTTATAGTACTTGCCAGATGAACCTGAATGCGGTTTTATTCAGCAAGTCACCGCCCATCTTGTTTGCTAAACTGTGTTCTGTTTAATTCTGGTGAATTTTAGTCTCCTTGTGGAAAAATAGTACATTAATAACATGACACACACGATTTATATAGTGTTTAATGTACTAAAGTTTTGATAATGATACAGATTTAATGCAATAGAAGTACAAACCCCCATTTCCAGAAAAGTTGGAATTTTTTCCAAAATGCAATAAAAATAAAAATGTTAAATAATGTGAATCTTTATTTAACTGACAAAAGTACAAAGAAAAGATTTTCAGTAACTTCACTGACCAACTTGATTGTATTTTGTAAATATGCCCAAATTTATCATTTCATAACTGCAGCACATTCAACAGAAGTTGGCATTTATATTAAGTGTACTAAATCTGTATTTTGACCCAAGAAATTCAAACTTGAACACACTTTAAATAGATTTAATGGACTTTATTTAAAACACACTTTTAATATACTGAAAACATATTGACAACGTATTATTTAAATCAAATTTAATTATTAATAGTATACTTTTACTGTATCTTAAAAATTTCAATTGCACATATAGTACATGCATTTAAAGCTGATAAAAACATGTCATGTGGTAAGAAATTACCTCAGTGGTGCCCAGGCTGGGACTCAAACCTGCAACCTTTCAGTCCCAAAGACAGTGTCCTAACCACTAGGCCACCACTGCCCACAAACTGTCACCCAACATGGGGCTCGAACCCACGACCCTGAGATTAAGAGTCTCATGCTCTACCAACTGAGCTAGCCGGGCCTACTAATTGAGCTAGCCGGGCTGACTTATGCACATTTTGACTGTTGTGTAAATGTGCATAATGAATGCAAGTGATTGGATTATAGAAAATGAACACAAGAGTCTACTTGTTGGGCCCCACTGAATGTGTCATAAGTCTGTAAGCTAAGCACAACAGGACACAACTAGAAAATGCCCCTCCAAAGCCAAATGAAACAAGCAGTTTTTTGATTTACAGAGGAAAATGTATGTACTTGGATCAGTGTGTGTTGGCATTTGGTGTATTACTACTGGAGAACTCCTTTCATAATTACAAAATATAAATACAGTGTATTTTAAGGGATGCTCCCAATGGCCAATGTCAAGGCCCAAAAATCACCCACCCCGTGATCCAAAAAAAAAAAAAGTTCATGGCCCACCATCAAGAACATTTTTTAATTACACCCCATAATCATGTACCCCCAAACACACACACACACACACACACACACACTGTCTCATCTTCTCTATGGGTTGTAAATGATGGATCCAGACATGACTGAGCACAGTGCTTTCACACACAGGGCTCCGCAAACAAGCACTGGAGAACAAACCTTGTAGCAATTAGCCGTAGGAAGACAGAGGCCATTAGGGAGTGAGTGACTGATGCCATTGTGGTAGCTCCACAGGTCTATGCTGTCTGAGAAGCAGCTTGTGCATTTCTCACCACTTCTCAACATTCCTTATCTGCTTGGAGAAGTAACAAGAGGAGAAGTTGATTTGTTTCTTTTTTGCCAGTGCCTAAGACAATAGCATTTGTTCTAAATGGAATGGCACTCAAAGTGCAATTGCTTGCAAGCCTAACAGTCGATGAAAAGCTAGCACTGGGTTAGAACCGTCAAGTCCAATAAGAACCACATTATGAAGTTTTGAGTGAGAATCTCATCCAAGTGCCACACATTTTCTGATGAAACCTAACACAACAAGACCTACCTCATCAGGATTGAATCTGAGAGCAATCTCATTGAAAGTGTTCAATAAAACCCAATATTTCTTATGAATATGCTAGCAAAATTACAACATATGGAGCCCAATAGCCTCCATAAGTTAAGTTAATACCATAATATGATAGTAAATAATCAGCTGTCTAATATTAACTTGAATTGCATTATTAAATTTATTCATTAAACAGTTCTCTCAAACAACCTGCCAGATGCTTTTAATATGATTTTTCTTCAGTAGCATGCTGTTCTCATGCTGTGAAGTGCAGAAATAAGGAGCTTTCATACCAAACAGTGCTAGGGTCTTTTTGAGACAAGCTGCCCAGTGTGGAGCTCCCCTGAGAACTACACACCTTCAGGGGTGTTTTTCTGCTTGCTTTTGCAGCATGAATAGTAAAGCTACTGGTCGATGGCTGGTATAGTGACCACATATAAGAAGATCAATAGATTGTAGTGATTAAACACATCAAAACCATGCTGTATTGTCTCTGTCAGATATCAGCTCAATAAAGTCTCAGTTTTTTAGCACTAAGAGTTGTTTTTTTTACAAAGCTAATGCTTCACACAGTTTAGAAATGGCAGCTGAAATCCCTGTACAATTTCATCTGGACCAATTACACTTGCAACTACAATTGCAATTCCCTTACACTCATGGTTTGTCTAGCATGACAAATATGAAAAAGATCCTATAGAAAGATATTGGTCTTCCTTTGTTAAATACTAATGTCTTATTACTTTACAAATGTTTTGTATTTGTGGTTTTATATATATATA
>JBBPDA010142937.1:0-20969 GCA_037974385.1 Arnoldichthys spilopterus
TTAGGCCCGCAGTCAGCTGGGATTGGCTCCAGCTTCCCCGTGACCCGGAAATGGAAGAAGCGGTTGGAAAATGGATGTTTAGTTGCAGTTACTGTTGCACAAGGGAGTCACACCACTTACTGAAAGCAAAGGCTCACATTTTTTGCCACTGCCAGACATGTAATATTGGATACTTTTTCTTAATGAATTAATAGCAAGGTATAATATTTTTGACTCTTTATCGTTCAGGACATTTGTGAAAATGATGTTTTTGGTCATTTCTATAGATCATTGGGTCATTTCAGATTTCCTCCCCTTCAGTGGTGCTTAGTGGTGGTGTTCTTGTTAGCTGCACTAGTTGTATTTAAAACTAAAGAAGCAAACTACAGGCAACAAGCACATCTTATCTGATCATCTACATTTCAGATAAAGGAAAAAGCTGAGATAAGGAGAAAACCGTGCAAATAAGGGTTTCCCAAACGATTGCTTTAACTTTTTATACATTTGGCCCAGAAGGTCTCAGTATGTAGCTTGATTATACTGAACAGTCTTATTGGTTCTTAGAGCAACTTGGGCTCTATCCAAAAAGATGACCCTTAGGTTTCTAAATATAGCAGTCTAACCGCTACTCGCCTCATTTAGCATGATAGTCCAGACTACAAAATGCACTGCTGGCACTTTAAATCAATGAGCAGTGTGGCGTTTTAATCTACACTGATTGTAACAGGCCACTCAAATGGAAAAGAGCATGGGACTGCAGATCCTGATGGTCTAGTAACATCAGTCTTATTTTCAGCCTTCTTTTCATATATTGCAGAGACGATGAAGTAGACTTTTGATCCAATGTTTACCAGTCACTTTTTTTTAATCTCAGGATATTTACAAATTTGATTAAAATAATCCAGTTTACATACCCAATGCAAATCCAAATCCAAATGCTTATCCAAAACCAAATAGTGCACTTGGTTATGTCTGTCCAGTTCAAAGATTACAGCTGCAGATACAGTTTCAGCCTTCAGTCTAGTACTTTGTGTGCTTTGAGAGAGTGACCCTTGAAACAAATGGCTGAACCATATTTGGCTCCAGTTATAATACCATCTCAGTGGGGAGATATCAGTGCCAGTCTGACATGCATTACGTACTGCAGGTGTCCATGTCCACCTATTCACATATCCTTCAAGCTGGATAAGGTGCTAAGAATTTTTTTATGCATTTTTAAAAACCAGTGGTAAGATCTGGCAAATCTTTTCACGACACAGCCTGTCATGGGGGATGTGACAGTAGGGACAGATAAGAGGAGGGGAAGGAAAAGTAAGAAGTTGACAGCACTGTCAAAAGGTGTGCTTTTTGTTGTTTCATTGGCTTTATCAAAAAAACAAACAAACAAACAAAAAAAAATGCACACGTGCTTGAGACGTGGAAACTGAGAAAGGTTGTGGGGAGAGAAAATCAAAATGAAAATGTACAGTTACTCCCTTCCATGATTGCTTTTTTTCTTCCCCTCTTCTCCTGCCACGAGCCTAATTGATGCAATGTCACCCTGACATCTCATTACACCCCTATCTCTCTCTCTCTCTCTCTCTCTCTCTCTTTCTCCCTCCTGTCTTTTAAATGAATGGCTAAAGAGGCGAGACAGCCAGACAGACATTCTGCAGCTCCAGCCACGCATTTAAACTCAGTCTGTTCGCTTTCTCATTATTGGTTTGTGTTTCAACCAGGCCGCTCCCAGAACGTTCTGGTGGGGGAGAGAAAGGGGAAGACAGATTCTTGGAGGATTGAAATAGATGGAATACACTTTTACACCAGCAGAATAATTTAGTGCCTGGAATGGATCATGGCACATGCCTCGGGTAGAGAGAGAGCAGGACAGTCTCCCAGGTCCAGCCCTTATTATCATGCAGAGGCCCTCCTCACCAAGGCAATCTGTCTAACACCCCGCTCACACGGCTGACAGCCAGGCAGCAACAACACGCCAATCCAGGGACGACACAGTTCACCTCAGCTACTGATCTCACTTTACATTTTAATGCCGATCAATTGTGGAAGTATTAACATTTTAACTGTATTTTGGGTATTAAGCTACTTGCATGACTGAGATAGCAAGTAATGCATCTGCGATAAAAGCAGAAGACTAAATTACAAGCATCCCGATGTGACGTACTGCAGATAGACCAGCCCCAGGATCCCTATATTATATATATAGATATATAGATATATTTGTGTGTTTCCCCCAATCATGTATATTTACTGATAATAATTTCTTGCTCCCTATTAACCAAATAGACCAAATTACGTTTTATTGCATCAGATCACAGAGCCATATGAAGAAAAGACAAGACTGTTTTTTTGGATGACCATCAAAAGAAGCAGCTTGCTCTGATCTACTTCAGGGCTTCAGTGCCATAAGTTGCTGTTTTGGCCCCCAAACAGCCATCACAGGCTAAAGAACGAGGGGAACGTTAAGAGCCTGAGTGGAGAACAAAAGAAGGCAAACAATGCGGAGAGCTGATTGGTTTAGAAAGAGAGCAAGGGAGCGAGGGAAGGATAGTGGAGAGTCTGGCAGTGGAAAAGGACAGTGTAGAAACTCAGCATGTGTCCTTCACTCCAGGAAAAATTCCCCTTCGGTCGCTAGAAATCAATTTGGCACAAAGTGCTGAGGGCTCAGGCAGCGGCATGTTGGAGGCTCAGAAATACGACGGCTCGTGATATTGGATTTGCGTTGGCCTGTGCATCAGCACATTTTTTTTTCCAGCGGCCTGTGTAAGCTGAGGCTGGGAGTAGAGCCCACAGCAAGTCTGCACTCAGCACATGGAAAAAAGATTGTTATGGCTTTTCTCCTCTGGATTTAAAGTTGGTGCGATTAATTAACAAGACAAAAAAATAAAACTTTATATCACTGGCTAAAACGATCCTGGACTTTAAACTCTTTAACTAAATGTAAAAAACAGTTCACACTGACATTGGCTGTTGCATTTATTGAGGTCACTGCAGTGACTGAAGTGGTACATCTACAATGCTTTGCAACAGTGCAAAATTAATTAATGGGCTTGTCCATATGAAAATGACCTTGAACAAAAAGCAAATAAATAAATAATAAAACAATGGAATTGGCTTGATTAAGTAAGCTGCTCCTCCAACATAAGCATATGGTGGAAGCATACTAGGTTATTGTAGCTACTCATGAGTTTAACTGCCCTAAAACTGTGTAAGTAGTTATTACCATTTACGATACCTGTTACCTGGTCACAACTTATCCCCCACTCTACAGGCCCCAGTGTGATTACTCACCTGCACTGGTAGTTATGCCAGTGTGCAGACATGGGCAGAGTGGTGGCTTTCCATCCTCTGCCATAGTGCCTTTTTGGGCAAGGCTACTGTCCTCCTCCTCCATCTACAAAAACTTTGCTTGGTTTTGATTCGATTCAAGATTTCTAGATCATGCCACAAGATCCCACAGTCCACTACATTCTCGACACGGCCCTGCCAGTGTGACAGAGCTCTAAGACTGATTAGCCATGAATGTGAGCTCTTTTAAACTACCACGCTAATCATGTAAAGCAGTACAATGTTCATTTTCATAGAGATTAATTGAAAATGTGAATGAATAGTGCACTTCATGCCTTTAGTCTGTGTTTGTTACTTCTTGATTAAACAGTGGATTGTTTCCCAAGATGCAGATTTGCAAAGGAAAAAGCACTGCTAACCCACAGACCCTGAATCCTATATACAGTTTGTGTTACAGCACCGTTGGGACAGTAGAAGTACAAAAATGTGCACTTTGTCTAATGATCACAAAACTACAAGATGTTTGCTGTTGGTTTATAGCCCATAAAACAGTAAATTATGTAGAGGGCAATAAAGAGCACCTGCTTATAGAATCTGAGCCATTTCACAACACATTCCAGCAATGGACAGGAATAAACCATATCTGGATTATAATGCAATGTATTACTAATACCTGACAAAAAGGAATTATTGCTGTTTCATACAGCAATAATCAACATGCTCATGTCACCATATTACGAGCCTGTATTTCATACAGGCAGTTACCAACATATTGTGGTGTTGGAGAAAAACATCCCTTCCTCAAAATGGTAACTTCACAGGAGAAGCAAAAACCTTCTTGCTCATTTTTCTTGCTCCATTGTACAGCAATATATATATATGAGTATATATTATAGATATATAAGAATCCACCCAATGCAAGGGTCAGATGGTGTTTTCAAATAGTGCAAATACATAAATAAGTGACCAAAAAATGGAGACACAAGATTTTGTTCTGACAGCAACGATATGTATCTTTGGTTGAAAAATTCTTTATTGAACAATGTTAGACCTCCTACACTCGTAAAGCACACTCACTGCACACGAGACAATAAACAGACATGCCCCCACAGGGCACATGCTTAAGTATTAAAGCACAGCATAGGTGCAGTAGATGTAAGACCCACCCCGAGCATGGAATGGCCCAACGAGGGAGTGTTCATCTCCCATCTGAACGTCTCTGTAAGTTGGGTGTTGTTTAAGCAGCCTTTCTAAGAACAGAATCAAAGGACATTTCAACGTTTCTTCAGAGTAACTCGCTCACTTCGACGCCGCTTGCCGTCGTCTATCAGCATGTAAACTACTCATTATCTGCACTCATTTCTAGTCTAGTGGTGGCAAATAAATAATAAACAGTGTGTTTCGGGTTTGTGAGCAACGAACGGCGCATATGGCCTGTCACTGGCCTGCGGTGAGGAAACGGCATGAGCATCGCGGGAAGAGCAATCATTCCATGACGACGGAGTCACCGGGTCCCACCTCCTCCTCTTTTAACATCACTTTGGCGCATCAGTGCAGATAGCGTTCATTTTCCACCCGTCTTCCCACCATCCCCGCCTCCTGCACTGGGATTGGCTAAAAGTGTCCCTCCGCCTACGCTAGGATTGGCTGTAGTTACGTTATCCGACAGCTAGGATTGGCTAAGGAGAGCCCACCTCCTACGCCACGATTGGCTAATAATAGCCCAACTCCTACGCTCAGATGAGCTACTGGTATCCCACTCAAGCACTTTTTTATAGTGGGTTGGATACTAGATATATAATATATATATTTTCTTCGTGTCTTCGTATTTGTATTTTATTATATATAGGAATATATAATACGTATAACATATAATTAATAAACATATTATATATAATGAACTTATTCACCCGCAGGCCAGGATTGACGTTATCTCACCTGCGAGTCTGGCATTGGTTTGTTATTTCTACTCACAAGCAAACCGCATGTGGCGGCTCAGAAAGCGGGATCTCATTAGCCAATCCAAGCACGGGTGTCGGAATACGGGTGGGAAACCCTAAAGCCTACAGCCTGCAGATATTCTGAACACACGCTCCCACCGCTACACTCGCTCATGTTCGCCGTCGCGCCCCCTGGCGTACAAACGCGCGAAGAGCGGCAGCTAAGTTTCAGCAGCGCGCCTCTCGGAGCCGTGTGTATGGGAATGTGTGTGTCCTCCGCCGTGGGGTGATGCTCTCGACAGCGTGCTTCGCGTGGTTCTCGCTCGTTACCTTGAAGCTGGCATTTAGCTTGTTTTGCTAGAATGGAGAGCGAGGCGGTGGAGCAGTCCGGAGTCCGCCTGGAGCCGCTCAGGAGCTCCCACCTCCCTGGCAAAGCGTCCCCCAGATCCCCCAGATCCCCCAGAGCCGAGAGCCGCCCGACCTACAGGCAAGAACCCAAAGTGACGGCCAACGGGGTGCATGACATTGAGGACCGGATTTTACGGATGACGGGCTATTATGGCTACTACCCTGGATATTCCAGCCATAGAAGTAAGTGACAGAAACGCGCGTGGGGACAGAAAGCAAGCAGTTTGTGGCTCGCAGCGCCAGATGCTCTGTGTGTATGATCTACACACCAGTGAGTGATCGTTATTGTGAAGGGAGACGTTTCCTCACCGCACGCCCGGGTCCATGTGATGGCAGGAGGAGTAGCAAGTGTGCTGGGGCGATCAGGAATGGAGTAGTGCATTTAGAGATGGTTCGGTTTTATGTATGTTTTAAAGCACTTTGCATTAAACTGATTGGTGGGTGATGAAGCGGTGGGGTTTTTTTTAAAACCAATAGATTCCACATCCAGTACACAGTTTCCATGGTGTGGACTGTGGTGGGAGTCTGACACGTTCCTGTGCAAACTTTAGATACATTGCATGTACTTTACTCTTGAATGGGAACAAAAAGAGCCAGAAAGGACACTCCTGAGTTCTCCTGTTTAAAGTCTACTTTTCATTTTCACCGTACAGAGAGAGAGAGAGAGAGAGAGGGAGAGAGAGAGAGAGAGAGAGAGAGAGGGAGAGAGAGAGAGAGAGAGAGAGAGAGAGAGAGAGCATAGAGTCAAATCAACAAATGCAACACCAGTGTGAGGTGAACTCCTGCAGAGCACTTCACTATGTGCTGTTCTGTTCTCTGTTGGGGTTAATTTAAGGTTACTGGCTTTGCTGTGTAGCTCTTGCCATACAAATGGCTGCAGCAGTCTCTCAACTAATTCAATAGACCTGCTATCCTCCTAAGAGCCTCTTTTCTAGAGTTGACTAAACAGTTATACAGTTTTTATGCAATAATGAGCTAATTAAACCTTCAGACTACTTAATATGTATGACATTATGTATATCATAGGCAATCTACTATAACACCTGCTATACACATTGTGGTATACTGAATTTCATTGGACAGACAATAACCTGATAAGATCGGCTTGCATTATTTGAACCAAAATAATAAATTCTTGTCAATTACATGGATGCATTGATCCAAATACACAAGATGTGAACAGAAATGCACAGAAACACTCATCTGGAGCTGTGATTGGTCAAGATGCTCAAGATTCCTACTTCACTATCAATATTACAAAAGTCAATAGGAGGATAACGATTAACAAATGATATATTGTGCAGCCCTGGTAGCTTGTTGTGCAGACAGCATTAGGTTTTTTGAGCAAGCAACAGTCCGATGGGTTGTGGAAATGTGGTTGAGTGCAGCTAATGAGATGAATTGGCTTTTAAACAGAAAGCACAGTGGCAAAACCCTGGAAGAAAAGAACCATGCGCCAGGGTCTCTGGTGTACCATTATTGCACTGGTTCAGGGCATGCCTGCATGAATCATGTGTAATGAAGATCGCAGTGTGTGCGAGTGTGTGATATTTATCAGCATCTTGACGGATGGAGTACTGTTACAGTGCTGCATGTTCCCTCACCCCACAAGCCACATTACATAAGTGTGCCACGCATGAGGTGCCGCACCACGCACCGCAATTAAAACTCCAAACTGGTGAAGTGCTGAGGACCAAGAGGGAGATTGGAATGTCCTTGCACAAGGGCTTTCTTTTGACCTTCCTAAGAAAACCCCACACTGGCAGCCTTATAGAAGGAATGGACTGCGTTTTCCACATACACCTTTTGCATACTGCTTGTACTTCTTATTCTTTGGTTATTGCAACAAAAAAAACCATGCAAACAGACCTACAGTTTCAGTATATTTTTGAGGTAAGTGGTCATAGTTTAGGGCCTTTAGGTTCTTCTATTTTGAAATCACGCCCACTCATAGCTGTTAAAGTAAGCGTGGAGTGAGGAGGGTGTTATGAGAGGACACAGTGGGATAGAATCCAGGGCAATGGTCTTTTAACATGTTTTACTGTAATTACACAAGCCTTTCCATGCATTTCTTAGGGGTGCATAATGATTGTGCATAATGATTCCAATCATATACTTTTCTACAAAATATCAGCATTGGGCAGATGCAGATCACTTTGACCAGTATTTGTTTTAAATCAATATTAAATGATGTCCTCTGGAAGAGCAGAATTTTTAGGCGATCCTGGGTTACTGTGCAAAAAAATATCAGCATTTTATTCATTTTACTGCAGTTGTAACCCTACAGAAATACACAGATTAGCCATAACATTAAAACCACCAGCCTTATATTGTACAGGTCCACCCCCCATGCTGCTAAACCAACTCTGACTGTGGTGTTCTGACACATTTCTATCACAGCTATCATTAACTTTTTGTGTTCAAAAAGCTCTTTGGGAATCAAACCAGAAGGACTAGCCACTGCTCACCAAATGCATTACTTAACCAAGGGCACCCATGACCCTGTCACTGGTACTAACTACTGCATTGCAGAAACACTCCACAAGTAATGTAATTTGGGAGATGGTCAAAGTCACTCAGATCCTTGTGCTTGCTCATTTTTCTTCTTCTAACATATTAAATTCAATAGCTCACTGTTCAGTTGCTGTATAACATATCTCACTCCTTCACAGGTGCCATTGTAACAAGGCAAGAAGGTAATCAATGTTATTTGCTTCACTTGTTAGTGGTTTTAATGCTGTGTCTGATTGGTGTAAATATTATATTACTGGATCATTCTCAGCACAGCACTGGCACAGAGATGGCTGAGGCCTGTTAGTATCTGTGTGTGTGATCTGCAGAGAGTAGATCAGATATAGTAGGCTGTTGGAGTTTTTAAACAGCACTTACTGTACTGAATTTGATTATCCTTCATCAGTGGTCAGTTTCTGGCCACAGGACACTGAAGCCTGGATATTGCTGTTTAATGGTCTCAGTATATCAGCAGAGTACACTCACCACAACAACAACACACACACACACACACACTACCATGCCAGTATCACTATTGTGCTAAGAATGATCCACCACCCAAATAATAGGTGCACGGACTGGTGGTCCTGTAGGGGTCTTTACCATTGATATACGGTGTAAAGAGGGCTAAAAAATCTCAGTGTGTAACTACGAAGTGTACCTATATAGTGAGTGATGCTGCAGCTGAAAGACAATGCACAATGATTGTAGGTACAAAGATGAGTGGAGGTGCATAATTTTATACAAGCATCAAATTTTTTTCTTTCTAATTTTTCATAATTGATTTCACTTTACCTCTCTAGATCACTCTGGATTGAACGTTTTAAGCTGACACAGTGCCTGTCATGGTATGACTTGGAAATACATCATTAGGTGCTTCTTTTCAAACGCTCAGCAGATAATGATGAACAACCCTGTAGCAGAAATGATCAGCTGGAATCATCTCATAAAAAGTATCAGAGAGATTTATTCCTCATAACCTGATTAGAAAGATATCTGTGGGTGTGATCTAAACATTTTTCCTGAGTACTCGGAGTGTAGAATATGCCTCATCACAGCACTCATATCTCTCCATCTCTCCCTACACATCCTCTCCTCTCCTGAGCTATTTTTACCCACAAGCCTAATGGGACGCTACACTTTTACTTAACCAGAGAGGCACTGTTAGCCATGGACTCACTTGGGAATAAATAGAGACACTTTAGAACAAGCTGCTGACTTAAATATTCGACCCCAAACCAACCAAGCTTAAACAGTGAGCAGTTCATTTGTGCTTAGACCAAATACACCTAAGGAAAAAAATACTTTGAGGGATGGCTTCTGAATATCTCAGTCTGGTGCATCTTCTGTGTGCAGTGTGGCTCGCAAAAACAATTTCTTTTGTTTCATTAATGATTGAGAGTGAGGTGAAAAGTGTTCTTTAAAAACTGCCCATATTTAAACTCTCTATTGGGCCCTGAATTTTTACTGCTATTTAAAGCACTGCTTATGTACCCAGAGGTTAATCGATGCTGGGATTTGTGTCAATATTGCTTAGTCCCATGTGTGCAGCTGGCCATTTATGTCACTTGCATGCTCATATAGCACAAAAAACATGCTTAATTATTGACTTCCACACATGTCAGGGCACTGAACAACACTGTGTAGATTGAACTACTTGTATATCAGTGACCTCAAAATGATTCAAATTAGGGAACAATTCAGTTCATCATTCAAAGATTTCACTGTGAATCAATTAGATTTGTTCAGTATGATTTAAAATTCATTTAAAAATCACTGAATGCATATTGAGTGACTACAGTGCTGTAAATGTAAATGTACAGTGTTGGTCATCACCTACTTTCTGTGGAGTCTACACCAATCAGTCAGAACATTAATACCACATGCCTAATGGTATGTAGGTCCCCCTCATGCCACTATACATTTTCTATCATAGCCAGAATTATTTTGTTCAGTTATTAGTGTTACAGTAGCTTTTTCTGTGGGATCTGATCAGATGGGCTAGCCTTTGTTCACCACACACATCAGTGAGTCTAGTCCATGACCCTATCGTCAGTTCACTGGTTCTACTTCCCTGGACCACTTTTGGAATGTGCTATCCCCTGCAGGCAAGGAACTCTCAAGACTTGCCATTGTGCAGATGCTCTGACACTGTTGTCAAGCCATTACAATTTAGCTATTGTCAGAGTCAGTTAGACTTCTAACCAGGGCTGTACTGCTGGTCTAGTCTCTGACTCAATATGTTTTTTGAAATAGTCTCAGACTTGTCATGGACTCACTGGCATTTGGACTTGGACTTGGCTGTTGGCCTGGCAAAGTATTCTGGTTGGTTTTGACCAAGTCCAGATGACTTTAGACACTTTAGTGTTTCCACTAGTAACATTACTCTGTGGCAGCCTTCAAGCCAAAATCTTTACCGCCATGATAAACATTCATATACACCTGACACTGGCCGACTAGTGACCACTCATATGCTAAAACACACCTCTGCATGCTTTGAGCACAATACATCCATGCAAATCATTTTTATTTTTGGCACAAACACAATGTCCATGAGCCAAATGAATCAAGAAAAATGGCTCTACAAACAGTAAATAATATGGCCTAATTTGATCCCACAGTGTTGTTACATTGCAATTGTTTTTTGATTATTACTAAAGAATAATACTGCAAAATGATCACTTTAAAATAGAACATGTGCCATGTTTTACAGCATCACACAAATTATAAACAGGTATGGCCTCAAAGAGACCTTAGTTGGGACTTGGACTCTTCTTGAGCTCCACAAAGGTGGACTTGACTACAGCTCACCTTCCAAAACATCAATTTTAAGAACTTAAATATTGCTTTTACCAGTGCCTTTGTAATGAGATAACATTGTTCATTTCACCTCCCAGTGTTTCTAATGCTGGGACTAAACAATGTATTTCCAACTGCAATGTGTCACATCTGGTAAAACTAGTGAACTTCTTCGGATGTGCTTGAATTCCTGGATTAGATGCATTAGGTTGTAAGACAGTAGATCTCCAGGAAGAGGGTTGGTGACCACTGGACTAGAGGAAATGTTACACCAGTGGTTCCCAAATCCATTCCTGGGGATTCACTTCCATGCACAGTTTCTGATACTCTCTGACTCCAGCATACCTGTTCTAGCTCATTGAGAGTTTGAAAATTAGCTGATGACCAGAATCAGATGAGTGAAGGCAGGGAGTATTTGAAACTATTCCAGGAGTTGATTCCCAGGACTGGGTTTAGGAACCACTGAATTACACAATTGTGGTATATCTGTAATAAAACCAGTACAACATTTTAATTTGGACTAAAATGAGAACACACTATAAAGTATTATTCTTAGTATTTATTATGAACAGTTTTTACATTAAAACTTGCCATTAAATGGCAATTTGCTCAAATGTTGATATAACTTAAAAGATACCTTTTGAAAATCACTATGCTATAAAATGAGCTTTTTTTAAACAAAGCACTTCAATTAAGAATAGAAAAGTAAGCTATAATGCTCAGTCTACTCCAACACTGGGCTACCATTCAGAATGAAATATGCAGCAAACAACATGACCACACATTCCAGATTCCAGCTGAGTCTGCTGATATTGGCATGATATGGATAACAATTACACCCCTATGCAAGCATAATGTCTTCTCATTTCTACATACAGTTTTTTAGGAAAAGAAAAATGCCTTCTAATATGTTTCTGTCTATGCAATATTAGGATGAATTAGACATGGTTACACTGATTTAAAATACAGACATTGTCATAACGTACAGCCACATAATGAAATATCTAATTGTGAATTTTCTTATCCAAAATTTTTTCCAAACATTAAGATGCCAGTGTACTATTTTAGACCAGAAAACCATATTATTTACTTTTCAAGCATGAGTGTTGGACACAGAGGCAGTTAGCAGTTAATTGTGGGTAGTGTTGTCCTGTTCATGAGGATATGGCTGTTTGGTTGCTTTTAAACTACAGACAGTTCCCAAGCTCTATGTTATGTATTGCTTAACTTCTTACTTTAGAATTAAGACAATGTTAATGATAATATTGGCTGTGATTATTCTATAAATTATATATAATTTATTCAAGAAATCTAATCATAATTAAAACCTTCCAGTAGTAGTGCCCCCATCTGGCCATTTAACACAAATTCCAGCATCCTGTCTCTTAGTGGAGTGAGGGAGTGTGAAAGTGTTGTAAAGCATGACCCCATGACTGCAGACCTACTTACAATGATTACTATCGGAGTAATTTACAGTGCGGTCACATGCAGACACAGGCACTTAGTCACTAAGCCTATGGGCATGCCATAATAAATGCAATAAGGAGATGATGTATGAAGCATAAAGAAATGAGCATTTTAATGCAAATACTACTCTTATACTTGGCACATGCAGAGCTATGTGTAACGTCGTTTTCAAAGACTATTCATTTGTGTAAGTGTAAGTGTTCAGTATGTTATTAGTGATATAACTCTGTTTGCCATGTTCCATGTAATACATGAAAAATAAATTTTTAATAGAATCTGGTAATTAAGTGTATGATGTGACGATAGTGGTTGGTAAACACATGTAGAAGAGCTGCAACACTGTGCCTTGTCCACTAGATGGCATCCTCTACATTTTTGGTGTACATAATGAAGCCATGTTCAAAATACTAGTACCTCCTCAACTTTGAAAACTTCAGTTTTCAACTTCAACTGTTACTTTGTTTTAGTAATTAATATTTATGAAAAATTGAGAAAATGTCATTCAAAGCTGGCAAAAGTTGGTGAGACTGTGATAACAAGACACCGCTAAATATCTATGCAAATCACTCATTGCCTCCACACCTGTAGGTCTTTTATGAGGTCTTAGTTAAGTAAGAGGATATGAAGTGTACAGGAACACTTTCAGTGTGTGGGTGTTCTCTCTCTCTCCCTCTCTTAGAGCGCTGCTTAATAGAGACGTATAACAGACAGGGCACAGTGTGTAGACAATAGTGGAGGAACATGCCACTGATCTAAATGACAAAGGCTGTGAATGGGCTGATGGCAGCAGTGCATCAGGGAAGAACGCCAGGGCCTGGCCGTTGCCATGGAAGGGGGAGCTGGAGACATGATTGGAATCATACTCCAATGTGACAACAGGTCTCTGTAGGCAATGTGTGTGTGTGTGAGTGAGTGTGTGTTTCTATTAAGACTGCCCAATCTCTGTAGGCAGTGTGTATGTGAGTGTGTGTTTCTGTTACAATGACTTTACAATGACTGCACAATGTTTGAATCCTTGTTGTATCACTCTTGACTGTACTGATATCCCAGAGCTGGGCAATATACAAACAAGCTTCTGATCAATCGCTGAATGTTTGATTGAGCACTGTGAGCATTCTTACCCATCAAAAGCTTGGTTGTTTGGATTAAGGTTGTTCAAATGATCAAATAAATGTATATACAGATCAGCCATAACATTTAAACCACCTGCCTAATATTGTGTACGTCCACCTTGTGTTACCAAACCAGCTCTGGCCAGTCAGGTCTTGGGTGCTATATGACTTCTGAAGGTGTGCTATCTGGTGGTATCTGGCACCAATACATTAGCAGCAGATCCTTTATGCACTGTAAGTTGTAATGTAGGGCATCCATAGAGTGGACTACTGTAGTTTGTTCATTGAATCCTTCAAATGCTCACTTGAGATCTGGGGAGTTTTGAGGCCAAGTCAACAGCTTGAACTGCCTTCCATATGTGTGACGGTACGCCAAGGCATTTATTGAGATTTTTGAGAGACATATGCTGTTATCAAGGCATGGTCTTTTCCAGGGAACTCCAGAGATTTTTCAGTAAGACAATTCCAGGCCTCACTTTGCATACACTATAACCGCGTAGCTTCATAAACAGTGCATGTGCTTGACTGTCAGCAGTCCAAATCTATCTCCTACTGAGAATGTATGGTCTATCATTACATACATTTGTCAGTTAAATAAAGGTTCAAGAGAATTAACAATTACCAGATTCACCAAGACTTGTCAAATCCTAGTCTAGCCCAAATTAGAGAAGCTGAGAAAATAAAAAGAGTAGAAGAATCCTCTTTAAGATGCACTGACCTTTTTAAAATGTGCGTGGTACCATGGCACAGCATATCTTCTGTTGTAAGATGAACATCTTGCTCTGTTATTAGGCCTATTTGTAATAATCAAAAAGCAAGTGCAGTGTAACAACACTGTAGGATCAAATTAGGCCTCATTGTTTATTTTTAGTAGAGCCATTTCCCTTAGTTTTACTTGGCTCCCTGAAATCACATCTGGTAAAAATGAAACCAGAACTTATTTCAATTTAATACTCCTATATTTTTTTATTGATTTTACTCAGCTACAATGAGGTTCTTTCTTATTGTAAAATTGAGATAAATAAAGAAAGATGATGATGATGATGATGATGATGATAAGGGGTGCACAGCATACAGAGCTTGCAGAGATGAATAATATCAGACATATGATTGGTTACCAGATGGCCAAGGTTAGTGCATATTCTAGGTGGATATTAAAATAACTAAACCAATTCCTGTTTTCTAAACAAGCTCGCTATCATTAATTTTGCTGACCATTGCAGGCATTTTGGTTTGCTACAGAACAAGTCAGACTACAGAAAAATCATTTTGAGTCCAAACTGGGAAAGTATACTTGAATATATATGTAGCAATACAAATGAAAAAAATTGTCCATATTATGCAGCCCTAAGCTGAATATTAACCCACTGCCTTTATTCCTTCTCTAAAATTTCCTCTTCCATTCCAGATAATTAGCTCTATTTGGAAATAGTTCCCCTTGTCTATCGCAACATTTTTTACAGATTCATATTGATTAAATATGAAGCTTGTGAATTGTGCAGAGGTTCTGGGTTTCTAGAGGTACTTTGTGTATGTGTTCACTTCTTAAAACACCACATGTGTATACATAATTAATTTGGCTGGATTACGTGATTTTGTTTTGTTCTAGTTAACTTATAAACGTGCATTAAGAAAGTAAGGGAGTGTGTCCCAGATGAGGCATTAAACACAGTTAAAAGGCCTGCTATAAGTGTGATGCTTGTGTTTTAGGTATTGTATTGTGATCCTACCCTTAACACATACACAGCATCCTGATATGTTTTATCACCCATTATTAGCTATAAGCCTCACACAGCAAGCTCAAGAGTAATACTATACATGATAGAAGATTTGGGTCTGCTTTTAGACACCTCAGGGAACATTATGTTACATGGTGAATATATCATGGTTACATTGGTATTAAAACAAGAAATATTTAGGCATTATTCTTGCTTGTTCAGCCGTAAAAATGTAGAGATATATCTGCAGGCAAGTACAGTAGATAGATTCTGCTAATGAGTGTTTCAGTAAGTTTGAAAATTGTTAAATAATGGAAAAAACTGCTTCGTAAGGTTATTGTGGAGTTCTTTGTGTTTTTCTGTATGTGTGGCCTGAAAGGGGCTGCAAATTAGGGTCACTGTTCCTTTCATACAGTGTTAGGTAGGGGTGTAATAATACATCATGATGTTACATTGAGATTTACATAGTTGTAAGGCCACAACTTACTTAAGCCAAACCCAGCACTTTGAATGCTTACATTTCGTATCAGTACATACAAGGGTTTCCAGTGCCAGGAGTGGTGACTCCTCATTACTGCTGTTGCATACACTGATCAGTCATAGCATTAAAACCACTGGCAGGTGAAGTCAGTTACATTAATTGTTATTACAGTGCCACCTGTCAAGTGTTGTGATATATTAGGCAGCAAGTGAAAAGTCAATTATTGAAGTTGTGCTGGAGGCAGGAAAAATGGACAAGTGCAAGGATCTGAGACACTTTGACAAGGGTTAAGATGTGATAGCTAGATGAGTCAGAGCATCTACAAAACATTACATCATGCCTGGTTTTCCCAGTATGCAGTGGTTAGTACCTATCAAAGGTGGTACAAGAGAGGGCATCTGTGAACCAGCATCAGGATCATGATTGCCCAAGGCTCACTGATATGCTTAGGGAACAAAACCTTGTCCATCTAATTTGATACCACAGAAGAATAGTACAAAAGTTACTCCTTTTCTTAATAGGAGACAGATCTAGACTACTGGAAGGCCAGTCAAGCACATGCAGTCTTGTGTTTATGAAACCCAATGTTGTAGAAGGAGGCCTGACATTGTCTTGTTAAAATTCCCATGGACTTCTCCGGGAAGGTCGTCACCTTGGCATACAGTCCGCTACACAGTCCCAATGTCACCCTCCACGTCAATGGTATTTTTGCACATATGGAAGTCACCACTGCCATGGGCTTTAATGCACTCATACCATGACAGATGTTAGCTTGTGCACCTTATGCTGATAACGGTCTGGATGGTCCATTTTATCTTTGGATTGGGGAACACAACTTTCCTAAAAATAAGCTGGAATGTGGACTCATCTGACCACAGCACATATCCCCTGTGTTTCAATCCATCTGAGATGAGCTTGGCCAGCATAGACTTGATGTTTGGCTTTCTCTTTGCAAAATAGAGTTTAAGGTTGCATTTCTTGATGCAGCTGTGGCATGTTTAATAAGACAATGGTACTCCTGAAACCATGTGGCTAAATTGATTACTGTAGCATGAGAACTCATACAATACCTTCTAAGGCCTCGAAGATAATGCACATTCAGCTGTGATTCTCACCCTTGTCCCACACAGATTGAGATTTTTCTGGATTACCTGTAATGTTTCACAATATTATGTACCGTAGATGGTAAGAGACCTAAACTCTTTGCAATCTTGTGTTGAGAAATTGTGACAATTTTCATAAAGTTTGTTAGTGGTGAGCCTTTGTTTTTAAAGATTGAGCATTTGGTGAATGCTCAATTAATACCCCGTTATGATACCCTTACCTGTTAGCAATTCACCTGTTTTTTATGGAATTTTTTACTTTTGTCCCAACTTTTTTTTGAGTGTACTGCAGGCATAAAATTCTGCATTTGTTTACTTAAAAATGCAATCAAATTGGTCAGCCAAGCATTAAAAGTTTCTTTTTTCTTCTGTCAGGTAAATAAAATTTAAAGGAAATGTAGTTAAGAATATAACTGTTAGTTTAGAAGCAGTTTGAGTGTGTCCTTACACCTCAAGTGGTAGAATGGCTGGCACAATACACTTCCTCCTGGTGCAGCATAATCACGACTTCACCGCACCCTCAACGTGAGTTTGACACACTTGCTGAGCTGTCTCCCTCTCTGTTTAAAACAAACCAATGCCTGACAGCTACATGTTTGTGAAATGGGTATTCTATGCTCATGCTGTCTTGTCTTGAGGTGAAAGCAGACCCACTTGAGGGAGAAACCCTTCTGCTTTGTGTCTTGTGTGGTAGTGTGTAACACAGTGAGAGAGACTGTGAGAGGGAAATGAATGTGTTTATGCTCAAGCATATGTCAGTAATATTTCACTTCATGGCTTTGTAGTGTAAAGGAAGACAGTAGGAGCAGTTGTGTTGTAGTGTGTTGGAGAAGGAGTGTGTGGGTGTATTGAGAATCAAGTGTGTGGCTGGTGGGAAAGCTGTATGTGAGGCCTATTAAAGGAATGACCATGAAGACTGCAGACAGGAGGGCGAGTCTCTGTGTAACAGGACTCCCCTGAACAGGCAGGTCAGTTCTGGGCCCATTGTCTGACCACAGACTACAAGGGACTGCCACCCAGGCCCACTGACCTTCTTCACTTCAGTAAACATACATCTAAGCTTCCACAGTCTTCCTGTCTACATTGCCCTTAGTTCAGTTTAAAACAAGTCATAAGCAAGAGCAAGGTGCTCAACAGGATTGAAGATGCTAATTAATTTGCTTGTGATTGATTTGACCAAAAAGTCAAAGTTTTCTCTTTGTGCAAATGTAGTCAGTCAGTCAAGATTACCAAGCTGCTGGTTCATGATTATTGTTTTAATAATAAATTATTCAGTTAATAGGTATTTATTTGTTATATTATTGTAAGTAAGAAAAGCACTGTTTAGGTCAATCCTGATGTTGTCTTACACACTAAAAAATGATCCCAGTCTCTTTCACACAGTGAGACTTTTAGCTTACAATGCAAAAACTGGTATCAGTTTTGGCTGATACCCAAAGCCAAGTTCCATCCATCCATTTTCTAAACCACTTCTTCTGTTTCCGGGTCACGGGGAAGCTGGAGCCAATCCCAGCTGACTGCGGGCCTAAGGCCAGGACAGGAGGCCAACACATAGACAGACAACCATTCATACACACATTCCCACCTACAGGCAATTTAGAGAATCCAATCAACCTACTGCAAGCCTTTAGATAGTGGGAGGAAACCGGAGCACCCGGAGGAAACCCACGCAAACACAGGGAGAGCTTGCACAGAAAGGTACCCATGGCCGACCAGGGGATCGAACCCAGGACCTTTTCGCTGTGAGGTGACAGCGCTAACCCCTGCACCACCATGCCGCCCCCCAAAGCCAAGTTATTAGGCTAAAAAATCTGATTCGTTGCATGCCTATCCAAAACATGTTTGGTGTCTGAAGTTGCTGAAGTTTATTGATTTTTTTTGTTGTGTATGGAGATAAAACTATTGTGGCAGCCTAGTAATGGAATCATATAGCTTAACAAGCTATAGGTCTTTGCACACCAGCTATGATTTTTATGGACAAAAAAATTGTTAATCGAGTCCAAAAGTGTTGTTCTGTCACAGCATGTTATTTTTTTAAAAATCAGACCTGGTTTGATCCATGTGATTTTTAAGATTTAAAACTTTTTTTCAGGGTTTAAAACTGATTGACCAATGAAACTACAGATTACAGTCACATGATCACAGTCACAACAATGGCCACAAACAGGCTGATAGTTCTAGTCTTGGAGAACTTTTCTTTTAAAGCTGTCTCCAGCATCCCTGTGACCCGGAAATGGAAGTTTTGAAAATGGATGGATGGATGTTCATATAAGGGATGATATTTTGCAAAGTATTGGTGAGCAACTTTGCAACCAGTTAGTGTGTTAGCTATAAACCTTTTTATTTATGGCTAAAGCTTATGATGTTACTTGCTTGCCTTGTCTACATGAAATTGTAGATTTTGGTGTATATTGCTGTGTGTGATTCTGTTAAGCATCTTTAGTCGTGTGTTTTGTATGATGTCTAGGTGAGGAGGTACAGAAAATGTGAAAGAGTCTTCATGGTATAAGTTATATATATCAAAACAGATCAAGTCAATATACTGATACAGATCAAGTCAATGTTACACCTCATGTTATTATTTTAAATTACCCACATAAAACTTGTTCAGACAACACTGATGTTGCTGATGATCTTGTAATTTGAAAACTGTAGTCCATTGCAATCCTAATGGAGCACTGGACATCATGTCTTGGTAGATCAACTACATGTTGGTTAAGGGGGAAACTGTGGACGTTTTATTTTGGGCTGAACCCATGCTCTAAAAATGCGCAGGAAGTTCTCAAGAGGAAGTTCTCAGACTTTGGTAATTTAGCTTAGCAGCCATGTGTGACCACTTCAGAGAGTGAGGAAGTGTTGCCCACTGTAATGACTCAAGAACTGTGGGAAGTCTTTTAATTAATAAGAGAAGTTTATGTTACATTAGCAGCCGAATTTCAGTCTGAAAGCTGTGGAAAGCTGAATTTCAAAACATGTTTATCCCTTCAGTTCTATGCATGTAAAATAAATCTAAATACAATCCCTGGTGGCATTAACATTCCCACCCAACCAAAATGAGAAGAATTACATTTATAAGTGTCAGCTGCACAGTAGTAGCTCAGATGTCCAGCGTGGTTGTTGCTTTGAGAGTAATACTTGCCACCCTGCCTGTGCTAATCTGAGAAAGATCATGATAGAACTGTGAAAAAAGCAAAGGCTTTTTACTAAGGAGTCCCTGAGGACACGTGTTTGGTGAGCAAAGTGCTGCAGTGGCTCAGACATGAGGACAAGACCTCAGTCAAACGTCATGCTGGAGAGCTTTTGAGTGGAGGACAAGAGCTGCTAAAGGATGGAGAGAATGATTGCGGAAGGAGAAAGACAGAAGCTATGTGTGTTCTTTTCAAACTTTTATGTCACATGTGCCTTCCTATATTGGGCCATGGGATGGTGTGGGCGAGAGGGAGTGAGCTAGAGGGTGTAGAGGGGCTAACACAGCATAATTACCCTGAGCTGCTTGGTTACCTTCCAAACAAAGCAGAGGATCCACTGAGCGGGCAGGCAGGCATAGAGAGAGAGCAAGAGAGAGAGAGCGAGAGAACGAGAGAGAGAGAGAGAGAGAGAGAAAGAGAGAGCGAGAGGCAGGGATGAAGAGAGAATGATTGCACACTTTCACACACTTGAAGCTCAGTCTCCCTAGGAGATGCAGGGTAACAGTATGACAGTACAACTGCAACACTAGTATATGCAGAGAAAGAGAGAGGGAGAAAGAGAGAGAGAGGGAGTGAGAGGAAGGTGGAAGTGATTTGACGTTGGAGAAGGAGACAGCAGAGGGGGAATAAGTAAAAAAAAATAGAAAAATACAAAAGAAAGAAAACGAGACGAATAGAGAGAGTGGGAGTCGCAGAAGAGATGTGTGTGGGGATGAAGAGGATCTGTCAGAAGAGTTGAGCTGTGTAGCTCCCACACACACACACACACACACATATACAGGCGGTACAGGGAAGGACAGGAGGATGAAGAAACATTCCGCTAGAGTGGCTCCTCTCAGCTCCTACAGCACACAGGTCCTCACCTGCCCCATCTCTGAAGGTAACCCGTGATCTGTGCGAGTACATGTGTGTGTGTGTGTGTGTGTGTGTGTGTGTGTGTGTGTGTGTGTGTGTGTGTGTGTGTGTGTGTGTGTGTGT
>JBBPDA010142954.1:8693-20967 GCA_037974385.1 Arnoldichthys spilopterus
ATACAACACTCACCTTTACCTCTGGCGCGAGAATTGTCCAGCTGTTGCCGTTGGCACTGCTGTTGTTGTCAGACATTGCCCCCAGTGGCTTTGTCCAGCAACTGCAAAACAAAAGTTATCAAGTCAGCAGCTCGGCAGATTAATTTCCATGCTCTGCCACTGATGTGAATACTATATTAGTCTTCAATGCAATGATAAAGAATCACTCATCAAACATTAACAGGAGCAGAGAGCAAGAGGGAAATGTTAGATGGGGAGAGGGAGCCTGAGTGTGCAGAGCAGGCCCCTATCTGAGACAGAATGAAAATGCAGTGGGTAAAGGGGTTCCCACAAAAGCTGGAGATGCTGTGAATGCCTTACCACTTCATTAGTAGTTATCTTGCGTTGATCCACTGGCTACACTGTGCCTTTTCTTTGGCCAGGAAAATGTTTTGGCAGAGGGTTGCGTAACTAAGGATGTCATTGACAGTGCAAATAGAAAAAAGTTTCGGGACGGATGCAGAAGACAAAGGTGGTGGTTGAATTCATGGCACAGCACAAAGTGTTGGAGTCGCGAGGCTCACTGTTTGAAAAGTAGAAGTGAGCTACTCTTCCCCAACTAGGTCAAAGACTTAAGTCATTTTAGTTTACGACGTCCAGTACAAACCATCCTTTCAATGTGGAAAACTGAGACTGCTCAGCACGAAGAGAAAGGTGTTCACACGCCAAAATGTAACAAGTAACAAATTTATAACAGCACTCAAATAGAATTGCTGCTATCACTGATGTGATACTTTGTGACACACTTCACCTTATATTAAGGATCCTTTTTTTCCTCCTCCCCTCATCACAGTAATTTGGGTCTGCTAATAGAGGGTCTCCCACGAGAGGCTGGTGAATGTAGCCTTGGGCCATGAGAATTGCTCAGGATATAGTGAAATGACTTAAATAGATAATGGCTAAAAATAGGGCTGCGGCTTCTTAATCCAGCTAAATACATGAACATTTAGGAGAAAACCAAAAGAAACATTTAAATGAAGTTCAAGCATGCAAAACTATGCCAGAGCCCTGAATCTGGCACTCTCTCTCTTTCTCGCTCTCTCTCAAAACTAGACATACAGATAAGTGCATAAAAACAGTTTAATAATAATTTTAGGTCCAGGACATGTATGATGCATAAACACCTCATTTTGAAAACATGAGCATCTTTGATCATCTTGACCAATGCCGTGTTATTGGACTTTAAGTGGAGTTGCAGCATTTTTGCAAAATATCTGAACACATAAAACAGCTAACATTAAGACAAAGCCACTCAGAGTGAGTCTGGTGTAAAATCTAAATACCAAAAAAATTGATGAGATGGAAAATGTGTTCAACTTTAAAGGGAAGCTTCCCTAATTTTTCCCAAAATCGTAGCAGTGGCGGTGATGGGAACAAGATGTCTGAAGAGTTTAATGCCAATAAAATCTACAGCAGTGATAAATATTACAAGAAATAGCTTTATGGTAAATTTGAAGTAAGATTTCGACTCAAAACATATTTCAAAATAAATTCTTGTATTTTTATTTTTTAACTTCAATTTACCCATCAACACTGCACATTAAACCATAAGACGTGTAGTTTCACTGATGGCCAAAACATCAACACCATTAAAAGGTGAAGTAAAAACATTGACTATGTAGTTATTTCATTATAGTGTCACCTGTCAGGGGAGTGGGATATATTAGGTAGCAAGTGAACAGTCAGTCCTTGAAGTTGATGTACTGGATGCACAAAAAAGCTGAGTGTAAGGATCCAAGCCTCTTTGACGTGTGCCTTATTGCAGATGGCCAGATGACTGATTCAGAGCATCTCCAGCATCTCCGATTTAAGGGGTGTTCCAAGGAAAGTGATCCAAAGAAAAAAACGGAGAACCGGCAACAGGGTCATGGGCACCCAAGGCTCACTGATGCATGTAGGGAGTAAAGGCTAGCCCAACTGGTCTGATCCCACAGAAGAGCTACTGTGGTTTAAAAAGTGATGCTCTGACTGATAGAAAGGGGTCAGAACACACAGTGCACCGCAGTCAGAGCTGTTTCAGCAGCATGAGGGACCTACTCAGTATTAGGAAGGTGGCGTTAATGTTCTGGCTGATCGGTGTATTCGCACAATAAACAGACGTCTGGTTCCATTCACCGCAACTGAGTCAGCGAGATTTTACAACAATGTGTGGTTCTTGTTAGAGGACTCCGACTACATTTTGTGCACATTTCGACGGAAAAATGACAGTAAGATGTGTAAAAGTCAACGCTGTTGCTCTTTAAGTGGGACAATTATAGCAGTATGTGTGAACGGAAACGGCCGAGACGCAGAACAGGACCAGGCTCGTCTTCCACAAAAAACTCTCGATTGTTTAAAAAGGGGGCCAGAAGACCATGAAGTGTGTTTAATGTTCAGGTTATCCGGCTCATTTTTCATCTTCTGCCGTCCTCGGCGCCAAAGTGCCCAAACAAGGTAAAAGTTTGTCGAATATGAATCCAGCTGGAACAGGCGCCTCCATTAGTCTCGCGCGCTCAGTTTGGCATCTCCTCAAGAAACGTCAAGCGAGTCCTGCCATTACACACCTCGAGGGCCCCTTTATTTCACAGAAATAAAAGCAACAAAGGGGTGTCTGTACGTGTAAGGCGCATATTTAATCCTTCAGGGCCCGTGTAACGCCTGTTTGTGTCTGCACAGCGCAGGGAAACAGCAGTCTGAGGCTGCGAGGATGTTTCGCTAATTACCTCTAGACTCACCGGAAACGAAGGCAAAGTTTTGAGATTGCTTAGAAGTATACATCACTTTCGTGCCCATAAGAGCAGAACTAAAACTAGAAAATGAAAAAATAACTTACCTTCAGACAGTTGTCGAACCCCCGATTCACTCCTGCACCCGAACGCACAAACCTCGAGTAGTTTTTGAGTCTGAAGCGACCTTCTATTGTTTCGTGCTCGGCTTAACTACCCTCCACCAATCACAAGTCCGATCTGAGCGGAAGCCCCACCACCGCTCAAGCACCCCCCAATAGGAGGGCAGCAGGCACGGCTGACTGACAGGCACAGGTGAAGTCGGTTTTGAGACTTCGTGGTGGTTTGAAGTGCTTTCTTTCTTTCTTTAAAACAGCAAGACAGTATGTTTACATCATCTTTCTTGTTTTCTCTACTTTCAGGTCTGTGTAGTTATTACTAGTCAGAAGGACAAGCGTTGGTAATGGGTGTGATGACAAATGCTACACTATGCAAATACCGACCAACGCCTAAGGCTGTAGAGGTGATTAAAAGTTTGTGGACCCTTTAGAATATTCACTGTATTTCTGTCTAAATACAACATATAATATCTTTAGATTTTCACAATTTTCACAGTACTAATATATATATATATATATATATATATATAAAGATTTTTCATTTATACAAATGGACCTAAAATATAATACTTATATTTATTTTTTAAGAAAATGATCCGGTACTATAAATAAGTGAACCTGTACTTTCAGTATCTGGTGAGACCCCCGATAAGAATCACCTTTGTACCTCAATAACTGCAGCTAAACGTATCTGGTAACTGTGGATCAGAGGAATTTTATCCCATTCGTCTGATATAGACAATCTTTAGGATTGATTTGGGACTTCTTCACATGAACTGCTCACTTCAGCAACTCTCCAGAACTTTGACTTGGCCATTCAGGAACATTCACTTTACTCTTCTTTAACTGTTCTTTGGTAGAATGACTTGTGTGGTTAGGGTTTTGTCTTGGTGCAAGACCCATTTTTCTGCAGCTTTAGTTCATGGACAGATGTCCTGGTATTTGCTGCTATAATTCAGAATTTATGGTTCCACCAATAATGGCAAGCTGTACTGGCCCAGATGAAGCATTGCTGGCACAAACCATGATACTACCACCACCATGTTTCACAAATAAAGTTCTTATGCAGGAGAGTAGTGCTGTTCTTTCTCCAAATATTGAGCTTCCAACTCTAACTGCTTATCTTAGAGGTTCACATACTTTTTTTTTACTCACCAATGTGTTATTTTGGATCTTATAAATGGCCAAGTATAATATTTTTGTTTCATATGACTAACTTGGTTCTCTTTATTTACTTTTAGGACTTTGAGTGATGTTTTAGTTCAGATGTATGCAGTAATGTAGAAAATTTTAAAGGGTTCACAAACTTTGAAGCCAAATGTATGTACTGAACTGGTTCTAGATCATCTGCAGTGTACATTTAGCAAATTGTACATTGTATTGTATACAAAAATGTTGTTAAAAAAAATGTTGTTAAAATGCTTTTAAATATCTTATTGCCATACCTGAGAAGAGCCTCTGCAGACTGTGGGCTGGTGGGTGTGTCTGAGTGTGGCTGATAGGCCCAAAGGAGCGAAAGCCATGCCCATCAGTGTTTTTAAGCTGGTGAGAGATACATTCTTCTGAACAGCTTTCACGGCCTGTGGTGAACAAAAACGCTCCAAAGTTGAGTTTGGCCATTTTAGTCTCAAACAACACTGGATCCTGTTAAGCAGTCATAATATGAATATTCCTACATTCTTGCTACAAGCAAGCTAGCACTGCATATTAAGATGTCCTGTGAAAGAATACCGCTAAGCTAAAACACAATTTTAGCACCACTAGCTCCTCAAACCGAACTCTGCTATTGCCATAGAATAACATTTGATGTTTGGTTTGAGAGAGGTAAACTCATTAGATCATGAAAATCTGAAGTTTCAGTGAAACATGGAGGAAAAGTGAATAAAAAAGGTATTTTTGATGATCACAGACTACAGTGCAGGTGATTCAACAGCACCCTTGATTTTTTTCCCATAGAGAAAAACTGCTTAGTCCCAGTTCCTTTTGTGAGAGTGCGGCTGGCTGAATCTCAAATGCCTCCCTACTCCCTATATAGTACACTTAGTAGGTAATGGTGGGCAGTGGTGGCCTAGTAGTTAGGACACTGCCTTTGGGAACTGAAGGTCACAGGTTCGAGTCCTGGCCCGGGCACTACTGAGGTACCCTTGAGCAAGGTACCGTCCCACTACGCTGCTCCTCGGGCGCTGTGGGTAGCTGCCTGCTGCTCCACGTGTGCATGTGTGATGGGATAAATGCAGAGGTTACATTTCGTTGTGGTGCTTGAGTGTGTCCACAACGACAAATAGTCACTTTCAATTTTTTTTTTAATGACAGTCATATGCATAAAAATAGTACATGCCCAGATGTCCAAGAGATCCATCTTGAACTCAGTCATAGGCTACATGCCTCCGTACTGGACATTCGTTTGTCAAAGTCATCCATTCATGTCTTGTAGCGCGCTACATAGGGAGTAAGGGGCTGTTTGAGATTCCACAACAAACTACAAAATGAGGACACAAGTATTAATATGACGGGGACAGTGGGGATTTACTCCCCCAGCATTTTATTCAAACTAAAAATTGAGGCTCAGCGTGTAAATAGCAACATGAACAGACGTTTGACAAAATCATATTCATGCAGGTTTATCAATTTTAAACTGATGCATAAATATTTCTCAAGATTGGATTTTGCATATGGTGCAAGCAAAGAGAATAGGGCAGTGTACGGTGGGTTCAAAACACAAAAATATAAAGGTGGGTTAAAGGGGAATTACACTAATGTGCTGTTAAATGAAGTGGTCAAGGTGTAAACTCATACTGAGTTAATCTGGTGTGAAATGCTTTGTTCTAGAGAAACTTACAGAGGTCAGAATTGTTCACAGTGGTCGCAATTGGAACCAGACGTCTAAAAGCTCCTTTATAATATTTATACAATGTAATTATAAAGGTTTATAGCTTATAGTTTTATAGCTTTGTAGTTATTGTATATCCTGTATAGTACAGTTATTTGTATTTTTTTGTATTATGCATGTTCACATTGTTACATTGTTTACATTTTTATGTATATTGTGACTACTGGTACAAAACATTTCCCTCAGGATCAATAAAGTGTCTTTTTATCTACAGAACGTTATTACATGAATGGAGTAGGAATACATTGCCTGATGCCTGAGATAGTCTTTTACTATAGTTTTTGAAGGCCTAATTTTTTGTAATTTTTTTTTTAAAAAAGCCTTTAATAGCAGAGGGGCACATGCAGGCAAAATAGTACAGGAGGATCACGTATTTCCCTCCACATTTGCTGCTAATGCACTATTATCAACATTACATATGAAACGAACATGGACGTTTGGAAAATATTTCTACTTCATTTTAAATTCATTTTTCAAAGATATTTCCATTTTAAGAATATATGCATAAATTCAAAATTTGCCTGATAAATCTCACTTAAATATATCCTTAAAGATTCTGAATTTAAATATTAAAATATGCAATAAATAAATAAATAATAATAAAACTTTAAATGGACCAAACTTTGAGTTAATACATGGACTAAATGCAAAGGCCTAGTTGCTTAAAATCAGTGGGAAGCCATTTAAAGCAGAAGAATGAATTGTTAAGGATCTGCTTGATCACTGAAATACACGGTGTGAATATAACGTTTTTGAATCTGCAGTCAAAATGTAAAGCACACAGTGAAGCTCCGCCTGTTTAAAATGCTGCTTTTATTTGAAACCAACCACTGTGAGCCAGCGTCCCCACCACCAGAGACGCTTGTGAAAACATCTTGATGCACCACACTGAAGTTCACGTCCACTGCAGGTTTATCTGGCCTCTCGTCCTTTGGGAGCGGTGCTTTGTTTAGGGGCCCTTTGGAACCATGGAGGCGACTAGGCGGTCATCCCTACTGCATCTGTTGTCCAGCTCTTCTACTGCTTCAAAACATCACTGACACTGAAAAAGAGGTCAGAATGTAAGAAAAGTGCACCATCTAGTGGAAGAGCCTCTAACAGGCACCTTTGTTTTGGTATTTTAACACAGTCTCATGTCCACATACTCCTGACCTCTTGGATTTGCAGGATGACTAGAGCTAAAGGAGCAAATAAGGCCCCCTGCACGTTATAATGTGTAATTTTAACATGTTAACCTCATTTTAATATGGTTTATCATTAATCATTATTATCATTTATATGTTAATCTCTGCAGATCAATTGAAATTGTCCAGTTAAAGTGACCAGAGAATGTTACACTTAAATCTGTTCCCTGTAGAGGATGTGCAAACCTCTTATTAGAAAATCAACAACATGTCATATGAGCATAAGTCCACATGTGACCGTATACTATATAATGCATCAACCAGCCACATCAATAAAACTAGATAAAGTGACATACAGTGGCACTTGTCAGAGGGAGAGATATATTAGGCTGCAAGCGAACAGTCAGTTCATAAAGTCGATGTTGGAAGCAGGGAGGACCAAACTGATATATCAAAGCATCCCCAGGTCTTGTGGGACGTCATGGGCACCTAGTGCTTATTGATGCATGTGGGGAGTGAAGGCTAGCCTGTCTGGTTGGATCCCACAGAAGGGCTACTGTGGTGTAAAAAGAGATGCTGACTCTGATAGAAAGGGGTTAGAACACAGTGCACCACAGTCAGAGCTGTTTCAGCAGCATGAGGGACCTACTCAGTATTAGACAGTGTTAATTCTTACAATATATAACTATTGTTATTAATATACACTTCACTACTACAAATTAGGCATTTGTGTAAAAATGTCATACACTAAAAAGTCCTGAAGAGCATCATGAGGCCTAAATATTTATCCTTCCAGGTCTTTACTTTCATTTGGTGGCATTCACTTTCCCTCCAGTCTCTGGAGAGCTTGACTCCAGCCATGATTATATTCCTCCACACTCTTGATCAGCCACGATCAGGGAAAGCCACATGGTGTATTCTTGGCGAGTGTCACATCCCACAGATGCTTCATTTGGAACCTAAACTATTCTGTCTCACTGTGATGGAGCAAGCACTTTAGGAGGTTGAGGCATTCTCCATGTGGTTAATTATTTAAGTGACTGCCAGTGATCATCACTGCTCTGAAGTGTAGGCTTGAATGGGACCCACCTTTGACACTTACCTCCAACAGCAGGCTCCTCTGCGCTCCATCAGGCTCCAAAAGCAAAAATTTCAAGAGGCAAAGAACGTCGGAAGAAAGATCCCTCCGATTGGCGTACCACCAGTCACAAGTACCATCAAAGGGGGGAAGCCCTGAATGCTTCAGGAACATGCTGGGGATTAGAGATGCCATTTTAGCTGATATTATGTAAGCCTTTTCTCAGGGGGGACTTGGGAGTCCCAGTATCTGCTCTGCGTCTTCTTGTACCTCAGTCCAGGATCTCCTTGATGCACCAGCAACAGAGCAAGAAGTAGAGGCACTCTTTTAGGGACTGGATGACCCCATAGGCAATGTGCCCTCCCAACAGGTTCTTACCCCGGCCAAAGCCGAGAGCTGCGTCTCTCAGGTTCTGCCCCAGCGAGGAGGGCATGGCCTGGGGCAGGGGGCGCTGCGGGTGCATCTGGAAGGAGCGGAAGAAAAAAGGCCAGAGGAAGTGGGAAAGGGAAGCACGGGTACCCGCTCGCTCCTGCGTGGTGAAGTTCTCCAGCGTTGCGCCAAGTACTGAAACGCTTGAGGGCCAAGGGGCTTATTGAGCTTAGAATATCTGATCCCAACGCTCTGTCTTCCTGCTGCCTCTACAGCAGCTGTTGCAGTATGTGCTTGCAGTCCCTTTGTCCCCCTGGCCGTCTTTCTCTGCCTGTATGGGTTATATTAAGCTCTGGAACGTACCAGCCTGCCGTCCCACTTCCTGCCATTATGCAGCCATTCTACTGTACAAACCTCAACACCTTCAATCTCCCTATTGTCTGCCTCTAATTCCTGCTTTGTTTCAGGAAAGATCCTGAACGCTTCTGTCAAAACATTTCCCCCAAAACACATACCTGACCGCTCATTCTGGCCCCTCTGGAACTAGCGTTTTGTTCTAATGCGGGAAGCCATATATGGGGCTCAACTGATCACTCAGTGCGTCTGCGCCACAGCCGCATGAAAACAAGGGCCTGCTTTTAAATGAATAAAGTATATACACTTGGATACACTTACGAATGGTATAATGGTCACATATAATGTTCAAAATGAAGGGTCAATCTGTATAAGATCATAAAAATAGTCAACAGTGCTTGGAAAGTTGTGAACCCATATGAAAACCAGGCTCTAACATTTTAAGACTTTAAAAAGTTGTCATGGTCAAATTGTTTGCCTTAAAAAAGTGACCTTGTTGACCAAAAGACCTTGCTCTTTTGTTTGGGTACAAAACAAAAAAAGATGCAGATGTGCATCTACATGTTATATATATATATATATAGACATTTTTTGGATTTCTGCATCTGGGTTGAGCCAGACTGAAGCACATTAGATCATTTATACTCAAAGCTCCTCATGCTGTTTAGGTATTTGCCGTTATTTCGCTATAACTCGATGAATGAAACGGATCAATAATATACGCCCTTAATGACCACATCGGTCAGCCGTAACATTCATATCAGACAGGTGAAGTCAGTCACATTGACTGTCGTTATGTCTTTACAATGGCACCTGTCAGCGGGACATATTAGGCAGCAAGTGAACAGTCAGTTCTTAAAGCTGATGTGCTGAAAGCAGGAAAAATGGGCGAACGTAAGAATCTGAGCCACTTTGTCAAGGACCTTGTTGTGATGGCTAGACAGAGTCAGAGCATCTCCAACACGACAGAGTTGTAGAGTGTTCCAGGTCTAAAGTAGTTAGTACCCACCAAAACTGAACCAACGAAGGAGAACAGGGGAATCTGCGACAGGGTCGTGGGCACCCAAGGCTTACTGATGCATGTGGGGAGTGAAGGCTAGCCCTTCTAGTCTGATCCCCCACTGTGGTCCTCCTGTGGTTTAGGCAGATGGTGTTAGTTATGGCTGTTGTGTGTATTTCCTGGAGGCATTAAGCCAACCAGCAATGACCATGTCTGAAATGTGGTGATTGGAAGTGAACTGACACGAATGTGAAATGAGAATCGGATCAGGGCGGACCTGATGTTAGGATCCTCTGTTTCTTCTGGCTTTTGAGTAAAGGACTGCTCAAACCTGCAGCTGACAAAGTCTGTCAAGTCAATAACATGCTCAAGATCTGAAACAGATGATAATATGTATTTATATATATTTATGCAATCTATAGTTCAAGATACATATGTAAACAGAACCCCCCCCAAATCCCAAAGAACAACATTAAATGGAATAGTCCAACAAACACAAAGTAAAAATGCAACATTAAACAAATCAACACTTGTGCAGGTAAAGAGAATTAAACCTTTGGTTTAGAAAATGCAGACAACTATAACCAGCCAGAACATAAAAACCAGCACAACCCCACCACACCCCACTCCTACAAAAAAATCACTATCACAAGAAAGAGTGCAGAGGATTTTCATGCAACAGAAGGCCGCCGTAAAGTATGAAAACGAGCAAAATTTTCAGGTATTTCTACCACACACACACACACACAACCTAAATACAGCCATATGCAAAAGTCTGGGCACTTGTGATCAAATCAACGTTTTGTGGATTTTCCAAATGCACATTCTCTACACACACTAATGCACATTTTAATGCACAATTTCTGCTTATATGCTGAATTTAACATAACGGGAAAATAAGAAGGCAGTCTGTGTTATGGCACATGTTTAATGCAAAGAAGTTCCATTTAGACTTGCACTCCACTCATTTACAGGAAAATCAACAAAACAGCTTTACTAGTGCTGCTCAAACCTGCATACGACTGGTTTTACACACACACCTATATACACACTCTCTCTCAGAGCACAAATGGCACTGCATCGGTCCCCTATCACCACGCTCACTGCTCTACAATGCGTACACACTGGAGTGAAAAAGTCACAAGGATTTAAAAATAAAATACACAAAGCAAGTTAATTACATCTCACAGAGCCACAGCCAGAGCCAAGCTTCTCTCTGTATCACTGCTGATGGCCTGATTTTACACCAACTGAAACAGTTGTTGTGTAGCTAGCAGCTGAGTACACTTCCTAACTCACCACACAGGACAAATCCTGTGACATCATTTAGGTGTGCAATCCAGACTAATATCCAAACACACAGGCCTTGCACAGGACACGGCCACAGACACGACCGTCTAGATACATGCACATCTATGGGCATTTTTACATGCTCTTCAAAGTAGGTCGGCCTTTTCTATACAGAAGAGAAACAGCATCATGAGAGCAATTCATAGCAATCTGACTGATAAAAAAATCTATGTAGTTCACAGATCAGCACAAAAACAGGAGCACAACGGAACAGTAGGCTTAAGGGTATGTGCAAGAAGACGACTAGGGATTGCCATCACCTAAAACCTGGAGCTCGTTTCTGAGGTGGAATTTTTGGCAAGAAAACACTTTTCTCCCATTTTTTTTCTCTTTTTTTTCTTCAAAACACAAGACTGCATTCTACCAATGTGGCTGTTTTGAGTAAAAAGGCACAATTCATACAGTAAACATAAAAAAGTGAAAAAGAAGCTATTCCATGTCTATTTACCCCCCCCTCTCCATTTGTAGAGTACATAAAAACTGCATATTGTAGGCCACCCCCCCCACCCACCCCCCACCTCCAACCTCTGAATTTTTCTGGTAAAGTTGACATGACGGCAGGAAGGCGTGAAACGCGTTATAGACTCTTAATGCTGCTCTACATCAGAAGTGTGCATTATATTCAGACTTCACCAAGCATCGCTTTGAATGGGCACACACATATTTGACCCATTACTCGTTTTTTTTTTTTTTTTTTTTTTTCCTTTCTGATCGTCCATCCTAAAAGCAGTCCTGACTCCAGCACACATGAAAAGATGATTGTCAATGCAAACAGAGAAACGATCCACAGGCCAGAAACCAGTCGAATGAAAGGTACAGTAAGAAAACGCATCAGCTTTTCCTGAAATGTAACAAGAGTAAAGCCGGTTGATGACATCAGGAGACGACGTCATAGCACAAGCTAAATTCCCCTTTTAGATGACATCATAGAGAAGCCTGAATGAGTTCTTTTCCCCTTTTTTGAGACGTAATGCTTGGCGCAACTCCTCATACAAGTCCTTCTCCCTCTGGTCTCCTCAGGTCGGCCAATCTTTTCCAGACTGCAGGGTTATGGAAGTCCATTGTGCTTCTGTTTTAAACCATTCTCTCCTCCTGGGTTAGGTGCTGGGTCTCTATGACCAGACTACCTCAGCATCTGTTCTGGTGCCAGGTGTTACCTGGCAGTTACTTCCTTTTTGCCCCAAAAGCTGATGATGTGGGGAGTGTTCATAATATTCCCAATCAGGAATTTTTCAAGGTGAAGCAT
>JBBPDA010142963.1:0-20966 GCA_037974385.1 Arnoldichthys spilopterus
AAAAAGAAAACAAGAAAAACACAGAAGGAGAGAGAGAAAGCGAGAGAGACTGTATGAGTGGATATGTGAGAGACAAGGGGGAGACCAAGAGAAAGAAAACCGAAGTGGTGGAAAGGGTGCTTGTAACACTAAGGGGCATGGGGGTGTGGGGGGTGAAAGTGAGTGTGTTAGACCTAAAAAGGTAGGATACCAGAAGAAAGAGAGCGAGTGTGAGAGAGAAAACGAGAGAGAGAGAGAGAGAGAGCCAGAAAAAGAAAGAGCAAGAAATGAGAAAGAGTGAGATAGAGACACACATGGAGAAGGAAAGAAAGAGAGCGAAGGAAATGAGAGAGCGAGATAGAGCAAGAAAGAAAGAGAGAGAGAGAAAGTGAAAGAGAGAGAGTGAGAAAGTAAGAGAAATGTGAGAGACAGAGAGAGAGAAAAAGAGATAGAAATGAGAGAACAAGAGAGAGTGAGAAAGACAGAGAGAAATAAGAGAGCGAGACAAAGAGAAAGAGCGGGAGAAATTAGAGCGACACAGAGAGAGAGAGAGAGAGAGAGAGAGAGAGAGAGAGAGAGAGAGAGAGACAATTGAGAGAGCAAAAGAGAGAGAGAGAAAAACAGATAGAAATGAGAGAGAAAGAGAAATGAGAGAGAGACACACACAGCGAGAGAAAGAGAGAAAGAACGAAACAGAGAGCAAGAGAAATGAGAGAGAGAGAGAGGGAGAGAGAGAGCGAGACAGAGAGCAAGAGGAAGAGGAAACAGAGACAGAAAGAAAAACGAGAGAGAGAGAGAGAGAGAGTAAGAGAGAATTGAGAGAGCAAAAGAGAGAGAGAGAAAAACAGATAGAAATGAGAGAGAAAAAGAAATGAGAGAGAGACACACAGCGAGAGAAAGAGAGAAAGAACGAAACAGAGAGCAAGAGCAAGAGAAATGAGAGAGAGAGAGAGAGAAAGAGAGAGAGCGAGACACAGAGCAAGAGGAAGAGAAATGAGAGACAGAAAGAAAAAGGAGAGAGAGAGAGAGAGAGAGACAGACAGACAGACAGACAGACAGAAATGAGAGAGCGACAGAAATGAGAGAGCGACAGAAATGAGACAATGAGAGAGAGAGTTAATGAAGACTACCAGACTGTGCTGAACCACAGTAAGATCATTCATTAACACACTGAACCCCCTCAGTTACAGTACAAATGGTACAGTCTATATTTTTGACCCTACAGACTGTGTAAGTAACCCTAGATCCAGAGCAGTTTTACCAAAAATCTGTAATAAAATAAACAATGTTCTTTCTAATCATTTGTTCTCATTAATCCCACTCGCAGTGGCCCTGAAATTAATACAGCTCTGTCAAACGGCAAACGTTCAACTAGTGTTTTTTCTCCCCAAATGACATTTCCCTCCGGCTGTAATAACCCAACCGTTTGTTCAGCCTGTAATCAGATTTACCTGTAACACTCATCAGGTTTTGCCTGTGCATCATGTTCTGATTATTTTGAGCAAACACTTAACAAGAACTGCTATAACTTCTAGACGTGACATTAAGGCATAAATAAGAAGCACCTAAGAATAACCTAGGAAAGCTTGCACCTACATTCTCCCAGCAGCTCATGCCCCAGAATTCTCCATGCCTTCAACACATTACAGCAACCAGCAGCTTCTACCGATCTTCAAACTGAAAAGCATGTTGGCCAGGCTACACTCTGATTAAACGCAGTATTTACAGTCCCCAGGGAGGCCAGAGTTAGAGCCAGAATCAGGATAAAGCCCAAGCAGTGCCATGCGTGATCCACAGCTGGAAATTTAATCTAGTCCCTTAGAGAAAGCTGAGAAATACATATTAATAATAAAAACAATAATACAATTAATAATACAATTAATAATAGTAAAATTATAATAATAATAACTTTTATTGTTATTTTTTTTACATAAGCAGACATTAATAGTCAAAAAATAATTAAATGTTTTATTATTATTTTTATTATTATTATTATTATTACAGAAATATAAACTGCTCATCATTTTCATTAATAACCAAATGGTTTCACTATTATTACTGCATATTACTATTACTGTTATTATTATAATTGTTATTCTTATAATAATAATAGGCTAAACTAATGTCCAAAGAAGCAATTGTGCTTCAGAAGTCTGAAGTTGTCACACACACAAGAACCTCTCATTTCTAATAAGGAATAAGAAACACACAGATAGCTCTGTAGATGTTGCTATTTCTTGAAGGTACATCTAATAAATCTAATGGCTTGTAAATAATGCCAAAGCCCAACAGTACGCAGCAATGGGGCTTATGCCGCCTTAAGACCCAGAGTTTCGATTTGCAGTTTTAATAAAAAAAAAAGCAAAAAATTATTATTTATAAAACACTTGATCCTAAAAGACATAATTGTGAAGTAACTGTATAGAAAATATGCTAGACTTCCCTCAACTTCGAAAAAGATTCTTCACACTCGCAAGTGCAAATTACCAAAAAAAAGAAAAAAGAAACTAAGGAATGAAAAAAATAAATAAAATAAGAGCACGAGGGAAAAAATGCAGAGAGGACCTTGGGACCGAAAGAGTTTCAATTTGTGGTTTTAACAACAGAAGAGAAAACTGCAAAAAATAATTATTTAAGACAAAATTGCTCATCATACCAGAGAGAATAGATGAAATGTTTAAGACATAATTAAAGAGTAACAGTTCTAATAATAAAAATAAAACAACAACTTCTGACTGGAAAGTTACCCTCATACTGGGATGCTGGAACATAGAGGGGGGCTCTAGAATTCTTGGTTTCCCCAAATCAACACTAATCATCCAGCTTGGTGTCTTGTGTAAATGATGGTCCAAGCCCAATGACAGCGTATCTGGGCCACCGATCCAGCAGGAGGTCCATCTCATCAGAGATTCATCGTCGTACCTGGAGGTTTCATTATGTTGACGTGGAGCGAAGGACTGGGGCCTTGATATTTTTAGATTTTTTCGCGCCTCAGTAGCACTAAACACGGTGGAATTTTCTGAGCGATTGCCTATCTAAATAATGCAAGGCGCTCTCACTCCCGTGAGCTTGTGGCCCAAGGCGCGAGAAACGACTGGAGATGACAGAAAGCAAGAAACGAGGGGAGTGTCCCCCCCTTTCCTTCCTCCCTCTATTCCATCTCTTGCCACAAAAGTCTTTCCATGTTCTTTTTGCTACTATGTAGTTAAGTGGTTTCGAAGTGAAGTGCTGGCGAAGTTCCTCAAACAGAGGACTGCTTTTTAGCTTGGGCCAATTTGTCTGGAAATGTTCAAAGAAAATGTTAGGATACAACACCACAGTGAATATAATGTTCGCTTCCACAGAGCTGGCTGTGTAGCTGGTACACTTTACAAATAAAGGTTCCTCAGTGGTTCTGGGCTTGGAAAATAACTTTTAGTATAGAATCTATGCTCGACTCCCCTCAAACTTTAAAAATATTCTTCACAATCGCAAGTACCATTTACCGAAAAAAAATGATTTAAGGAAGCAAATGTTCTTTAGAAAACCAAAAATGGTTTTTCAGTGTCATTAAAGATGATCTTATGATGCCTTAATTTTTAGGTGGGTAGCACTGGAAGGAGACTCTCCTTAAAATAATTCAGTTCAACTCGGTTTTATTTTTATACTGCTTATTACAACTCAAGCTTCTCAAAGAAGCTTTCCAGAAGTGGAGGTCTCACCCCCCAGTGAGCAAGTTTAAAAATAAATAAAAAGTATGAGATAAAAAAATGTGGAGAGGAACCAAGATTCAGCAGGAAAAACTCTTTGAGAGCGTAAGAAGAAAACACTGTGAAAAAAAAAGATGCAAAAGGAAGAACTCACTAAGAGCATAAGGAAGAACCACAGAAAAAATCTAAGACATGAAAGACAATACTCCCTAAGAGCATGTGAAAAAACTAATGAGAGGATCCAAGACTCTTAAGGAAAAATCCCTTAAGAAAATAAAGAACCATTGAGAGGATCCAAGAGTCTTAAGGAAAAACTCCCCAAGAACATCAGAAAGAACCACTAAGAGGATTCAAGACTCAAAAGGAAAAACTCCCTAAGAACATCAGGAAGAACCACTTAGGGAGTTTTGCCTCAAGAGTACGCATCTTCTAAGAGTATGAACAAGAAAGATTTAGAAAGATTCTTTGATTTTCTAAGAGCATGAGGAAGAACCATCAGAGGATCCAAGACTCAAGGAAAAACCCTCTAAGTATATGAAGAACCACTGAGAGGATCCAAGAAATTTATGGAAACACTCCCTAAGAGCATGAGGAAGAACCACTTATGGAGTTTTTCCTCAAGAGTCTTGAATCTTCTAAGAGCATGAGGAATAACCACTTATGGAGTTTTTCCTCAAGAGTCTTGGATCTTCTAAGAGCATGAAGAAGAACCATTTAGGGAGTTTTTCCTCAAGAGTCTTGGATCTTCTAAGAGCATGAAGAAGAACCATTTAGGGAGTTTTTCCTCAAGACTCTATGATCTTCTAAGAATATGAACAAGAACCATTTAGAGAATCCATAACTCTTAAAAAAAAGCTCCATAAGAACACAAGGAAGGAACTAAGACCAAGAAAATCTCTCTGTGAGCATAAGGAAGGAACCAAGAGAACCAATCTTCGTCTCAGAGCGCAAGAACTAATGCTGTATTTTAACAGCAACTTTTCAACTACACAGAAAAATCTACTTCTAATCTAAAAGGTTTATTTAACAAGACTGTGAAGCCTTCCTTAGTATGAAGAAAGGGTTTTGTCTTAATGTTGATCTGATCATTTTCTTTTCCAAACTATTGTTAAAAGCACATAGTGAAACTTTTTTGGCCCAAAGGGAGTTTTAAACACATGGAAGGTTTGAGTGCTGACAACACAAGAAGATAAAAAGTGTGTGTTTTGGCATTAGTCCCAAAGTGATACTGCTGTCAGTTCTACTTTCAGGTTGTTTTTGCAAAGAAAATTGGCAACATCTGAACAGCGTTCTTATTAATACATGATGCTCTTGCAAATTGACAAATGTTCATTTATTAAAAAGATTTCAGAAATGTAGTGCCCTAACACTCTATTTGTACAATACCTACATTTTTTATTCCATTCCTTTAAAAAAAATGTGTCATCATGCAGGGTTCAGTCTCAACCAAAAGGCACTGTGAACTGCATATCAACACAACCATAGGTGCCCTCAGATTTGAGAGGATTTTAAAGCATATTTGAGCAAGAGATTAAAAGATTACAGCACTGCCAGTAATCCCCCATGTCCCCAGTAATTGCATCTTCTGGAGCCACATTCATTAAGAGAAAACAATTAGCAGACAACACAAATCAAACTGACTGAAGAAGACAGGTCAAGATGAGTACAATGCTGGATTGGTAGAAACAAGATACAAACAACATAAATGTGCCCTTAAAGGTGCACCATGGTCTTTACAGTCCCATTGTGTACCTAACAAACATTACAAAACCGTTCTTAAGTGGGAAATAAACATTAAGGATACAACAGGGAGAGTGTATTAGTGCCAGAGAGTGAAAACACCACCAGAATACGGTAAAAATATGTCCTTTACCATTAGGCATTTGTGCTCTGGAAGGTATAGTTTTCTTTCAGCAAATGCAAGGGATATCAGTGACAAAAAACTGCCTGATACACATGAATTTACACATATATCACTGACAGACAGACGAGAACATGAATAGGATGCTGAGCCTCAATAATACACAAAGGAAGTCCAAAAAGAACAATTTCCAGCATTATCGACAATGAACACAGAGCCTCACTCAATGACGAGAGGGGACTTTGAAACAGCAGATCAAACGCAGCCATCAAACAAGCAGGAAAAAACAGAATCAAGATGGGCTACTACTCTGCTAGCATATGTGCTATTCTGTATTACAGCAATCAAAGGTTTTTATCTACAAGTATTCATAAGCTTAGAACCTAATGATGATAACCTCTGATGATCTGGGGGGCTGAGGGGTCTTCTGAGTGAGATATATATATATATAGTCAATGCAGACTCCAATTGTTTTTTGGACCAAGCCCATGGAGATGCAATGTTTTTTCTTGGAAGCCATACTGATGTATATATATATTTTAATATAAATTGGCTGAGGTCATAAGCAACCCTGAAGAACACTACTGCTGGTCTGGATGCTGTTAAAGAAATGCTCCCCATTCTGATCAAAACCATTACTTCACCTCATTAAACATTCATTGCTTACTAGCGTGTTTGCTAATGAACTGAAATGAGTAAAAGTGGTCGTGAAGTATAAATGGTATACCCAATGGTATTTTCTAATTACAGGCCTATATCTATTCTGCCATGTATTTCCAAAGTCTGTAAAAAAAATAGTTTATAACCAACGTACTTGTCATCTTAATAAATACAAATTATTACACAAACATCAGTATGGCTTCCGAAAAATACATTCTACTTCCATGTCCTTGGTCCAATTAATTGAGAAAATTACTAATGGACTGGGTAATAATGAAAGAAGAATTGGAGTCTTGATTGAGCTTTAAATTTAACAGTGAACCACGTCCTTCATCGGAAGGTACAAAATCCTGCCATTCAAAACATAGAGTTAGATCCACCCAATGATTTATAAATCACTGCCTCAAAGCTAACAATGTTCTCCTGAATATTTATACATGCTTTTCAGCCCTAAAAAATACAAAAAAGATGATATACTTTCATTTGTCCATATGTCCCATTATATAATTTATGGTAATTTTTTTGGTATGACAAATGCAATAAGTGTAATTTCAAACAAAAAAACAATAATAATAATAATAATAATAATAAAGACGGTTTTCTAATTGTAACATTAAATGAGCCATATTTTTCCAAAGTAACATCTGCTCTACAGAAATACTTTGTATTTTCAGCAAATTACCATACTTATTATATTAAGTAATTACAATTAAATGAATTATCATCATAATATGAAATTAAACAATTCCAAATATATTAGTTTATTATGTCATTGTATTTTATTCTATTTTTTACCTACACTCTTTTACCTGACTGCTTTGAAAACTTCCTGGTTCAACAATACTCTATGACCTTTGCTTTGAAACCGTAAAAACACTTCTTTCAATCTCCTTTCACTAACATGTATAGTACCTTACACTGTCATTTATCTTATTTTATTTAGTCATGTTATTTAGTTGACCTTTTTAGTTGATTCAAAGGGGTGGGATATACTAGGCCTAAAATAAACAATCAGTTTATGAAGTGGATTTGCTGAAAGCAGGAAAAATGTGGTAGTGTAAGGATCTGAGCAAACAGGGTCATGGGCACCCAAGGCTCATTAATGCACATCAGGAGTAAAAGCTGGATCAATAGTCCAATTCCACAGAAGAGCTACTGTATTACTGCTAGATATGATAGAAAAGTGTCACCACTACAGTCAGAGCTGTTCTGGCAACTGAAAGGGACCTACACGATATTAAGCAGGTGGTTTTAATGTTATGGGGGATTGGTGTATATTACTAAAATGTCAAGCATCATGTGTATAAATAAAGCATGTGAATTCACCCTGCTAGGGTTGGTAGCAACAGGTGGTTGAAGGAGACCTACCTAGCAGGTGGAATAGGACATGACTAAATTGGGAAAAAAGCAAGAAAAAAAATTATTTATAATAAATAATATTTACAAAAATATATATTTTATAACTATTTTCTACATACAGTCCATAAATGATCTGATTAATCCTTTACTTTAATTATTTCATTATACACTCATTTATACATGTGACCAGAACACAGCACATTAAGAACAGCCATCTTGACGCAGAACTGCAAAATGACTTCTGTTTTTTCCTCTATTACGCAGCAATGCATGTTTCTCAATTTCAGCTGTACCAGCAGGTTCAAAGGTGCCTCTTTCTGTCCTTCTGCCTATTTTCTGGCGCAAAATCCCCGCTTGGCACTCACAAAACGAACCCACAAGAGGGAGAAGGAGGAGGAGAGAGGGAGGGAGAGGCTGTAACGAAGCGGCGAGCGAGGAGGTTGTGCTTCTGCGGCATGTGGCGCAGTGTGTCAGGAAAAGAAGAATGGTGTAATCAGTTTTAGCACCCCCCGTGGGCACCTACTGCCCTGCCTCTAATATTGCCGGCAGCTCCTACACAGGCCCGTGAGCGGCAGAGGTGCCTTAACTGTACCCGGGACAACCGTAACTGGGTCCCAGAGCCACTGTAAATTCCACCGTTCCCAGGAAGGCCCGGGATCACGAGTAGCCGAGCCCAAATGAGGCAAGTCGGAGGCAGGACGGGCCCAGCAAAGCAGTCCCGCTGCAGCCAGAATGGCTATTAATCACTGAACGAAAGTGAGAACAAGAGAAAGAAAGACAGAAAAAAAAAAACATACAACATATCTTTTTAGCTTTAGTCCACCTTAACATGCGATTTCTCTAGACAGGCTATCCTTCTTTCACCTCATACATCAGTGTGCCTTGGGTGCCCATGACTCTGTAGCCAATTTACCCGTTGGGTCACTTTTGGTAGGTACTAACTACCTCATACCTCCAACACTCCATAAGACCTGCTGTTTTGGACATGCTCTGACTCAGTTGTCACTATAAGGCCCTTATCAAAGTAACTCCGATCCTTAAACTTGTCCATTTTTCTGCTTCCAACAAATCAACTTCAAGAACTGAATGTTCACTTGCTGCCTAATATATCTCCCCACTTGACAGGTCCCATTGTAATGGAATTACTAGATAGTCATTGTTATTCACTTCACCTGTTAGTGGTTCAAATGCTACAGCTAAATGATGTGTACTGCTGAAAAAACATGGCAGAGTGCAATAGTGTGCATACCCATAGTACAAGTTGGACACTGCTTTCCATCACCATCATTAAAACGCCTACAGAGGTAAGTATTTAAAAGAATAATGTCCATCCAGTATAGACCCAGAATGTTGTCAAATCTATGCCAGGGTGCATGGAGGGAGGTGCGGGAAGGGAGGTCCATATCTGGTTTGGACTAGTTCCTGCATGCGGCCAGGTTCAACTTGTAAGCCCTCGTGCCTGCTTCTAATGACCCAAGGCAGCCCCCAGGGCTAGTGCAGTGTAGCTAGCTTTTAAGAACTAGCAAGAAAGATACATTAGCAGCATAAGCTAGCCAACATCACACCATATTTACATCCTACATCAGCAGTGAGGACTAGCCTGCTTTCCATTGATTTGTATTTTTCACCTCTTTTCGACACAGGGCCTCTTAACTTGACTAGTTTTACAGCATGCCCCTTTCCCACCCACCATGGCTCATTTGCCTTACACACATGGTTGCACAGGTTCAATCCCCGGACAGGGAAAGCGGTGTCCCTTAGCTCTCCCTCCATTTGGGTCCTGTTCTGAAACGTTATGACAGTTATGACTCTACTCAGCAGTTCTACTTGGTAATTCCATGTGCTAATTCTGAGAAAGCACATTGTCCCCCCCTTCACAACACCTTTATTGTATTACTAGCACTAGCAAGCTAATACCTTTCCCTTCAGAAAGAGTATAGTGTGTCCTTTCCTTTAATTAACACATTCTTTCTTAAGCAGACTCCAAAAACACTCGCACATGGCCCATTCAGAGGCCCCTCCAGGTTCCTGATTGCAAAGGTGCACTCACATTTCCTTTCCACACTTTTCCTCGTTACAGTACATGAACAAAACACGAGAAGCACAAAAATGTGAGAGCTCGTTGAAAAGAAAATCAAACACAGTAACATAAGTAATAAAACAGGCAGTGGAGGCTGAAGTGCTTTCAGAGATCATTGCAGGCATCAGAAATAGAGGAAGTCCCTTGATGGTTTTCCCACATTAGCGAGGCCACGCAAGGGCGCGACGATGGTTTGAGCTAGGAGTTAATGGAAAGCAGCTGCCACATACAGTTAATATTACAACACCCACCTAACTGTACTTTACATGTCATAAAAACAACACTTTTCTTTGCTCTTTTTTGAGGTGAAATTTAAAACATCTGCAGCTTTTTCTGAAGTATGTGGCATATAACAGATTAGTTATTGCTCTCGGTAAAACTGGAGAATTTGTATAGCTTGATTTCATTTAGCTCAATTAATGGGGCTAAATTAACACAGTAAGCCATTAGATTTTGGAATTTTATTTTAATTTTGTTTCAGTCATTTATTTCAAAGTTTTCCTGTCTGTACTTTGCACTTCTTTTGAATTAAATTCATAGTCTTTTGTTTTGCTTTTATTTATGAAATGCTTTTAGTATTTTTCTTTATGTTCCTGTTACTGATATGAATCTTTTCTTCAATCTTTTTTGTATAAACTGTAAACCTGCCTTACCAGTAATTCTCAGCTTTGTTGAGTGTTCATATTGAACATTATTTACTCACCTTTTCTTTTATTATTACTATTATTATTATTATTACTATTATTAGGGGTTCATCTGTCTTATTTCTTTTGACCAGATCTTGCTTAAAAGTGGTCTATTTTGCACAGTGCTGACCCTGACATGTGGTTGGCAAGCATGTGTGGTGTATGAGTGTATCCAGCATGGTAATGTTGCTGGTTTTTTTTTGGTTTTTTTTACACATGTTGATGTCAATGCCAGGCTGTGAGTCAGCCTGGGATGATAATAAATTCTGAAAATCTTGACAATTCAGGACAAAAGTAAAAGGTAAATTCCAATATTTTCATTATTTCAAATTTCAAAATGTCACTGTCCTGACCACAGAAGCAAAGTTGTGGAACAGCAGCCATTTACTATTTATTTTAGGCATAAGGGATTGGGAAGACATACATTAACAAAAACTAAATAGAACCTTGTTTTGCAATTTTATGTACTCTGTTCTCTTCCTCTTCATCTTCTTCCAGAGTATTTACTTTTTTAAGTGCATTGCACTTGATGAGAAGGTTTCATTGCATTAAAAACAGTGCTCACTTCTTCCATCCCTGAAAACTGCAGACTGAGAACGAAAATACCTAGCATTAGGGCATTCCTCATGAATCAGCTTGCCACAGTGACGACATGGGTTACATGCACATTCGGTAAGGGGGTTCAAATAAGCAATCAGGGGACATGCAGATATACCAGTATGAACGACACAATGAGCCCATCATTCTGCCCATCAATAAATTGATGAGTGGCCCCAACCCACAAAGGAAAATGGACCCCTAATTAATAGCTAGAAGATGGCTAATCCAAACTGACCCCTAATTAATAGCTAGAAGATGGCTAATCCAAACTGACCCCTAATTAATAGCTAGAAGATGGCTAATCCAAACTGACCCCTAATTAATAGCTAGGACAGCAAATCTAAATTGTGCACAGAGACAGGTTACAGCCTCTTAACTGTAATGGGCGGGTCTTAGGGGAACTCAGCATGAACTTGAATCCAACTAGAAGCTGCATGGTCACAAGCACACAACTTCTAAAGCTGTTGACTGAGAGTCATTCGCTAAATGCATCTTTTGCGTTTAACAGATCTCTAACCCTGTCAACATCTGCCAAAATCAAGTCACACTCCGTTTCCAAAGGGGCCACGTTAGCGAGTGTATATCGTAACCACATAATGATGACTAATGAGACCCTAGGCTGCTCCTTCGCCAGCCCTTTCCTGTGTCTGTTTCTCGTCCACCGCACCACACCATCATTTACTCATTCACAATATCATCCTCTTATCAGAATGAATGGTCCATTCTGGGGGCAGTCTGCTTTATACCAGCATCACGTAATTCGCTCGGGTGGCTTATTGCTCAGTCCAAACAACGTGATGAGTGGAAAACAACAAACCTGAAGCTCACTGGCTAGCAGTCCTCTGTCTAACGATACTATTTATTATTTCAGTGATTCTGCTAATAGGATTATAGAGAGCTGATTAAATATTTTATGCTGATGAGCATGGAGAGTGGGTGGGAAGAGCAAGAAATAACAAGTTCCAGTCACTGTAACGAATGGCAGCCATAAGAAAGTTCGACGTAAACATCACATCTATTTATTATGGTATATATTGCGGTCAGTACAGGCAGCAGGGGTCAGCATCCAGGCAGAATTAATTAGCGTGAGATGTCCATGCTCTGAAACAAGCTGAGAAACAAGCAGTCAAGAATCAAAAAAGAAAAATGCCACAAAACAACATGCTACCAACTGGCGAACGTAGATTCAAGACATCTAGAATGTAAGAAGCTTATAAAAACTCAGAAGAATGGTATAAATACTTATATCAAGCTAAGTGGGGAAGTTAAATTTGATCATAAAGGATTTCTTGGAATAAGGAGCATAGACAGCAAAAAAAAAAAAACACATCTATGTAACAAATAAACACTGAAATTATACTTTCAGTAGTTTAAATTCATGTTCATGCAGTTTATTTATATTTTTATGTCTATTTTTATCCTATTTTACCTTTTTTTTAAACATTTTTTTGTGAATGTAAGCATTTATGTCTCATTTACAAAGATGCTCTTTTTTTAATTTGTGTTTTTTATTTAAGCATTTTAAAAATCTTATTAATTTGCACTGAGAGAGAGAGAGGGAGAGGGAGAGAGGGAGAGGGAGAGGGAGAGAGGGAGGGAGAGAGAGAGGGAGGGAGAGGGAGAGAGGGAGAGGGAGAGAGGGAGGGGAGAGAGGGAGGGAGAGAGAGAGGGAGGGAGAGGGAGAGAGGGAGAGGGAGAGAAAGAGAACAGACAGTCAAGAGTTTTATCTCAATGATAAAAAAGAAGGAGAGAAAGGGAAAAGAATGCAGACAGAACGAGTGGGAGGAAGACAGACAGAATGATGGGAGAGGGTGTGAGTAGAAGGGGTGAGTGAGTAAAAGTGGGAAAAAAAGGCAGCTATGGGTACAGACAGCCCCTAATATCTAGTCCTGGGGAGTGGTATACACACGCAAACTGGTTTTACTATCCATGTGGGGTATTTGAGAACACAATAATAAAAGTTGCAAAAATGTTTAGGTGTCTAGGTTTTCCATCCTTCTTTTAATTACTGTGTTAATGTGTTTATAATGTTATGTTTAGATATTTCTATATAATACAAATGTATGCTACACTTACATATTAAAGTGATTCATATAATAATAATAATAATAATAATAATAATAATAATAATAATAATAATAATAATTATTATTATTATTATTATTACTACTATTATTATTATTATGTGGGCATTTGGTCCCAAAAGAGCTTAAAACAAAAAAAATGGGGCGAGTGAGAGTGAGAGAAAGAGAGAGAGAGACCTGCTGTTGCTGTATTTGACATGTGGTGGATATCTGATCTGAGGAGGTGAGAGGAAAGAGACAGAGAGAGAAGGAGAGGCAGAGAGAAAGAGAGGCAGGGGGAGATCATTAACATCGACATGGCAGTCTCTGACACAGCACCATCACACCATAATTACTGCCACGCTCAATACTGCGCCTGCCTCTAACCCTTAGTGAGAGAAAAAGCGGGAGAAGGAGTGAGAAGCTAGCAAGCAAATGTGCCAAAGGGGTGTGTGTGTGTGTGTGTGTGTGTGTGTGTGTGTGTATGCATGCAAGTGTGCACCTGTGTGAGTGTGTGAACGAGTACGCACATGAAATGTGTCAAAAGCAATGCAATTTTTGCTGTTGCTGTTAATTTTCTATTCAGCAATGAGAGCACAGTTTCTATACAATGCTTGAGTTTATGATAACAGAAAAAACTAAATGCATTTTCACTTCAAATCTACAAAACATCTTGGGAACCGGGGTTGCCAAAAGTGTTGCACACAACTGTATGCCACTATTCCCAATGCACAACTGATGCAGACAGAGCTGATATAAAAGGTAGGTGCTCCAAAATAACACACACAAGGCTACATCATTTTTGTTGCTGCTTCTAAGTGTTATATTTCAACTGCTTATGTCTAAAACCTATGTAAAAACAGCTCTATTCATGACAAAAAAATTTTTTGTATTTATAGTGGCAAAACAGGCAAATTTTGATCTTTTCTAGACCGTCCCAGAAAGTTCTAGAAGATTCCAAAAGGGTCTTGAAAATTCTGGACAATTCTCAAAACTTCTGGACTGTTCCAGAATATTCTGGGAGTCAACTTAGCACGTAAAGTGAATGGAGAACGTTCTTGAAAACAAATATATTGTTGAAAATGTCATTGTCCTGAGCACAGAAGCATAGCACAGACATTTTCTATTGATTTTAGGCATAAGGGGTTGGGAAAAGACACTTTGTACCCAGGAACAAACATTTAAAAAATCATATTCAGATTCAGAAAACTTTATTGATCCCAGGGGAAACTCAGACAGATCTATACAATTGTTCTTTATTGTTTTTATTACTTTATATTTTCTGATGAGTTCCCCTTCTGAGCCTTGAATCCTCCCGAGGTTTCTTCCTACAGCTAGGGAGTTTTTCCTTGCCTTTGTCGGCTTTGGCTTTCTCTGTGGGGGTATGGACCCAGTTTCTGTAAAGCTGCTTTGTGACATCACTTGTAAAAAGCTCTATAGAAATGATAGAATCGACCTGACTACTAAAATTAGTATATGTACAATATGTACAATATATTGGATAAACATTATAAATAGTGTTATTATTCTATTTGATCATATTTACACCCATGTAGAACATGCCCTGTATTGTCCTAGTGGGACTGTTAGTTTGATATCTTCACTCTTAACCACTGTCCCAACAAAACAGCCTCTAGCTTTAATGCACGGCTTGCTGGAACCCTGACCAACACATGCAGCTGGCATGCAAAACAGCCATCAAAGCCCAACGCTACACCACTGACATTTTCGTTCACGTAACATCATTCAGAGACACAACACCGTTGTATGCATCACCGAAAGCACACAAAAGGAAGGCATGGCAAATACAATGGGCAATCAGAGGAAAAAATGAACACACAAATCAGGAGAGGGTGGGGGTTGGGGTGTTGCACGTGGCTCTCACAAGAAGGATCATGTTGACAATGCACCTATTTGGGGGGCTGGCTGGAAAGGAATGGAGAGGAACTAACCTGAGTAAATAATGCATCCTCCCAAAACACGCAGGTCTCCCTAATGAGCTAAAACCAATCTTCCGACCACAAACACAATCTTCTAAAAAACGTCAAACATCACCGCAGGCAGGGTAAAGATGAGATCAATGACCGTCTCTTGGTATTGACCCAACAAATTGATGACTTTGGATTGATCACCACGTGTTCGGAGACGATTACTCACTTAAATCCAACGGGATAATGATCAAAAAGGGTCGGCACACACAGGGTAATTCACCACTGAATTGCTTTATCAGAAGGTGGAGGTCTGTAGGGACATTACAGGTTTGGGCCTAACTCTCTAAGGCCGAAAATGTAGCTCAGGTATTGTAGGGATGAGAAAAGACAGGAGAGTTAGGACGCTGTGTTAACGGTGTCTGGCCCTGTGAACTGTGGATGTAGGAGAGATTCAACTGTATTTTTGCCAAAAATTATTTGGCTATGGCTGAAATTCAGTATGAAGGTCCTGGGATTGATTCCTGGCTAAGGAAGTGAGGCTGGGGTCCTTTCTTTATGCATGTTCAGTCTATGTCTGGGTTTTGGCTGGGAGCTCTGACATTTGAAAGACACGTTCGGTGAAGGTGTGACTGTGTATGTGAATGTGCAAACCCTGCGATGAAGTGGCAACCTGTCCATGGGGCCTTCTCTGCCTTTCACCCTGTGAGAACCGCAATAGGCTCCAGCAACACCCACAACCCTGACTAGAATATGCGACACAGAAACTGACTGAATGAATGAGTGAATGATAACTGCCATTCATCCATCCATTTTCTAAACCGCTTCTCCCATTTCAGGTCAACCCATCGCTGGGCAACATATAGACAGACAACCATTCACACACACACACACACACACTCACACCTACAGGCAATTTAGAGCATTCAATCAACCTACTGCAAGCCTTTGGACAGTGGAAGGAAACTTGAAAACCCACAAAAACATGAGGCGAGCTTGCAAATTGCACAGAAAGGCACCTGTGGCCGATCTGGGGATCAAACCCAGGACCTTCTCGCTGTGAGGCATCAGAGCTAAACAGTGCACCACCGTGCCTTCATATAATTCATATTCAGTCATATAGTTGTATTCAGTGAATTCATTTTTCAGATTCTTAGATTTTAATGTTGCTAACGTGAAATTTAAAATTTCCACAAATCATTTCCTAGAGAACTGTAATTGTATCAGAATATGGTCAAATTTGAGATTTTATTACCAACTGAATAAAACAAGTAAATTATGAGATTTCATGAAATATTTGTGTGCAACAGCTTTGGTCAGGTCAAATTCAATGTTTTAAGTGAAAACAAGTTGGATAACAAAATCCACTACAAAAAAAATTAACTTTACAGCAAGTTTCTAAGTTGATAAGTATGTTTTTCTCAGTCATTTGGTACAATATATATAGTGGTGGAAAGTGGTTAGGACCATGTCCAGGTTTAAGTCCTGGCCCGGGCACCACTGAGGTACTTTTGAGCAATGTACAAATCCTGCTACACTGCTCCCTGGGCACTGTTGATAGCTGTGCACGGGTGATGGGTTAAATCAGGGGTGTCAAATTCCAGTCCTGGAGGGCTGGTGTCCAGCACTACTTAGTACGTCCCCTCCTCAAACACACTTACAAAACCTGCTACTAGGTAAGTTCAATCAGGTGTGTTTGAGCAGGGAAATCACCAAACAGTGCTGGACACTGGAGTTTGACACCCCTGGGTTAAATGCAAAGGTCACACTTCGTTGTGGTGCTTGAGCATGTTCAGAATGACAAATAGTCACTTTCAGTTCAAATTGAGACACCCTGGAAGGTCATCTATTTTCAAGCTATGTCAAAACATTGAAATTTTCACTTCATCAAAATTTATCATTTGAGCTGAATTTTGATCTCTCAAGCACAAAACACAGAAATGTGCTGCTTCGAACCCCGGGAAAAAGATTCAAAGCCCCCTTCTAGATGTCGCTGCATGCTGCAGGAATTGCTGAGCACTTATAAAGCTGTGATGAGCAATGTCACCCTTGGCTTCCCGAAAGACATCGCGCATTATTTTGGATGCCGCATTGCTCTCTGTGTTCCTCTTGGAGACAAAGAGCCGGTGTCGAGCCATGATTGACAGCCCAATTAATGTGCCACTCTTTAATCTGGAGCAGGGAGTCGCTCTAGTCGTAATCAGACGGGCGCAGATGTTCCCCAACAAAAACCCTGCGAAACTCGAGCTGGTCCACGGCCAAGCCCTTCTGCAGGCAAAGCAGCCAGTGAGCACTGTGCTGAGGAACTCAGGCTAACATTTCAACTGAATAGGTATTTCACATGTATAATGAGTGGAAAACGCGTTTTCGACCCTGGCAACAGCACTGAAAGGACATTTATATTAATTACATGATTATATTGTAAGGAGGAGGTGAGTGTGATATACCATAAAGGCATGAGAGGGAACCGTGCAAGGGTTGACAAAGTATAACCTCATGCATTTTTAAACTAGCAAGAGTTGCTCCACTAGCATTTTCATGCATAAGGTTATTACATGAGTCAGAACGTAGACCAATCATCCATTAAAACCACTGACAGGTGAAGTGATTAGCTTAAATCAATCGCACCTGTCATGGAGTGGAATACATTAGGCAGCAAGGGAACAGTCAGTTCTTAAAGTTGATGTACTGAAAGCAAGAAAAATGGGTGAGGGCCATCTAAAACTAAAGTGAAGTGACTATTTGTCATTGTGAGCACGCTCAAGCACCACAACGAAACATAACCTCTGCATTTAACCCATCACACATGCACACGTAGAGCAGCGGGCAGCAATCAACAGCACCTGGGGAGCAGTGCAGTGGGACGGTACTCAGTGTGGCCTGGGCTAGGACTTGAACCTGCTTACCACTAGGCCACCACTGTCCAAACGCCAGGTCTTGTGGGGGGTTCCCAGTATGCAGTGGTTCGTACCCACCAAAATTGGTCCAACGAAGGACAATAGGGTCATGGGTGCCCAAAGCTCACTGATAGGCTAGCCCAGTTGGTCTGATCCCACCAAAGAGCTACTGGAGCACAAAATATGTATATGCTATGACAGAAAGGTGCAGCACAGTCTGAGCTATTTCGGGGGCATAAAGGAGACCAACAAGATATTAAGCAGGTGGTTTTGGGTTATGGCTGATTATTGCAGCTGTCAATGCATAATAACAAGGAGCGTCATACAAAAAAGGACACAAAAGAATGAACCTTAACTACCGAGAGCTTTTCGTATGGAGTAAAGTAACATTAAAGTGATCTGATTGGTCACAGAATTTAGTATTATCCCTTAGCGTAAAATCCATTACAATCACAGAGTTATATTTATGACGATATGACACAAGCCTTGTCTGGTCACTGTGGCCAGAACCTGTGGTATGACAGCTGGAGCTGAAGGCACCTGACAAACTCCATAACAACAAATGGTCGCAGTCTATATGCAGAGACCTACACGTTATTGCTTTTTTTTTTTGGTAAATTTGAAAAAACTAGTTGTTCTTTATACCTTGTGAAAAATATAAGGGGAGGATGGTTTTCCTTGCCTCTGTTGCCTCCGACTTGCTCATTACTTGGATCCAGATTCTGAAAACTGCTATGTGACAATGTCAGTTGTAAAAAGACTTGACTTACAACAATTTTTGGAGATACATGGCTTTGTTGTGGCAGCACTAGAGTGTGGAGCTCATCAAGTGGCCAGTGACAAATGAGATATTTCTAATAAAGTGGACGGTGAGCGCATGCATCTGTCTCCTGTTTTTAGCAGAATCAAAAAAGGCAGCATAGACAGAGCTCCCAAAGGCCCTTAAGACGGAGGCAAAGAAGCTCAGTCTTGAGCTCCACCATCACAAGACCTGATGCAAAGAAGAAGAAAAAACTAAAACAAAAAGAGGGGGAGGGAAAAAATGGAAAAAAGGCCGAGGGAAAGTAATTGAACTGCCATGAATAATTAGCATCACCTGGCTCCTACATCAGCTCCACAAAGCAAGTTGGTAAAAATAAAGAGTATTTTCTTCTTTCTAACCAAATGTATCATTTCAGCAGCCAGCAGATTTCACGCCATCTATGTTTTTAAGGCTGAAATTGATCTATAAGCGAAGTGCTTGTGGTAGGGGGGGACGTCAAATTACCTAATAATGTACCCAACAGGAATTCCAGGTCTGGAGGCATGCCATGGGCCCAAAATCCATATATTCAAGTAAAAGAAAAAATGCATATTATCGTATTTAACAGCATGGTTGAAAGCACATCAGCATTATGGAATAAATCTTTTCAAAATTGTCATTTTTTTCTGTAAGAAAAATGCATTTCCTGTTTGTGAAAAAAGTCAGGACATTTTATATAAGAACAACATTTTAATAAGAACAATAATCTGTGACCTGACAAAAGGGCAAAAATGCTTAAAATGTTTACCACTGTGTTACAGCACATTTTCTTTAGATAATTCTAATTACACTTTAGAATCATTTAGGAACTGATGATACTAATTGCTGCAGTTTTACTAATGGAATTTTCCTGTCATTGCCTGATTCTCATCTTCTTGATGTGCCATGGCATTCACTGCTGACATGCCAGTCTATAAAGCCACTGTGTTTCAGCATAGAGCTGATGTATGGCTTTCTGTTTGTGCAAGAGAGACTCAGGTTGCATTTCTTCATGCAGCGCCACACAATTTTTCAATGTACTCATAAACCCATGTGGCTATATTTATCACAGCATTTATTATGCAATGTCTTCTGAAGGGTTAAAATACATTCACATGCAACAGTGGTTTCCAGCCTTGCCCTACACAGACTGAGATAACTCTTGCGTCCTTTCACAGTATTATGAACTGTAGATAGTAAAAGACCAAAATTATTTGCTTTGATGGTATATTTAAACACACCCACAACATGAAAAAACCCTGAAGGTCCAGAGAAAATGGATTCCACGAACATATACATTTACATTCAAATTTGACTTCATTGGCTATTCATGTGCTAAGTGGAAACATTGGCACTTTTAGCAGCACATGAACACAGCTTTACATTCTAAAAAAAAATGACTAAAATACAAATGTTCACATTTCTTACTTTGACATCAAAAAAACTCAACAACAGTTTAACAGTTTAAGAATCATGTTATTGTCACATAAGACTAGATTATATGGCAGAAATGTCAATTTGTTCATGTTAGCATTAAAAAATTGAATAGGAAGTTTTAGTATTTGGCAAATGCATCTTTCGGGTGATGTTTTGGCCAAATTTGTGTAAAGCTTGTCTACCAAGGAAATTCAGGAATGATTAGCCTGCTCTAGCCTAGTACCTCTTCAGCTTATGTGCAGACGGAGATGGAACAACTGTGTGCATGAAGAGAAGTGACCCAACGTGCTCCCAACTCCCATTGAATTGTAACCTTCCTCGGTTTCTAGCTGTGTCATTAAAAAAACAAACAGCTTGGCTCAGGTGAGACCCATGTTTTGAAGCAGCCTATGCCACCAAAGCAGATGGCTGCTTTTTTATTCACATGCTGACTCTATGGAGGCAGCACTGAAGATCATGAAAATTGCACAGGCCGGCGTTTGATGTGCTTTGATGTTCACGATGCTTAGCACCAGCTCTTGGTCTGATCACCACAACCCACGAGCTCACCTTTCAGGCCACAGTATATACACGCACTACTCTAAGGTGCACCTCATTACTAACAAAGGCGTAGTTGCGCAGCTTCTTCCGAGTTCCACAGAAAAACATTGCCAACAGAATGGGACCCACTAGAGAAGCCATACTCATCAGTTCCAGTTTCTGACCGCCAAGCATTATACACTGGATAACAGAGTGGCGCAGCGGAAGCGTGCTGGGCCCATAACCCAGAGGTCGATGGATCGAAACCATCCTCTGCTACATATTCCTTAGTGGGCAGTGGTGGCCTAGTGGTTAGGACACTGCCTTTGAGACCTCAGGTTTGAGTCCCAGCCCGGGCACTACTGAGGTACCCTTGAGCAAGGTACCGCCCCACTACACTGCTCCCCGGGCGCTGTTGATAGCTGCC
>JBBPDA010142987.1:0-20957 GCA_037974385.1 Arnoldichthys spilopterus
AGATCTTTCACAGCTGCACACGATGAGACAGATTGGCCCTCCAGAGTTACTGTGAGATTGGACAGTTTACTCCGGGCATCATCCATTACTCATCCTCATCTGAGGTGACTTCAACCATGCTCCCCTGGACTCCACACTGTCCACTTTCCAGTATGTGAGATGCCACACCAGAGACAATAGAACACTGGACATATTGTATGCCAACACTTAGGAGGTATACAGTTCAACACCTCTCCCTCCCCTGGGAAGATCGGATCACAACCTGGTGAACTTTGTCCCTGTGTATGAGCCCTTAGTACGCAGGGAGCCAGCAGTCACCCACACAGTGCAAAGATGGCCGGCTGACCGCGAGGAGACTTTAAAGGACTACTTTGAACCCACTATGTGGGAAGTGTTATGTGACGACCATGGGAAGGACATTGACAGCCTTGTGACCTGCGTCACAGACTATATTAACTTCTGTGTGGACAGCACCATACCCACCAGGACTGTGCGGTGCTTCCCAAATAAGAAACCTTGGATTACTCCAGAAATCAAGGTCGTCCTCAAGCAGAAAAAGAGGGCCTTCAAATCAGGGGACAAGGAGGAACTGAAGAGGGTGCAGAGGGAGCTAAAAAGACTGATTAGGGAGGGAAAGAACAACTACAGGCAGAGGATGGAAAACTAGCTCCAGCCGAACAATGTTAGCGGAGTCTGGAGGGGCCTTAAAACCATCTCAGGCCACAAAGACCAGAACTGTCTGCCGGTGGGGGATGTGAGGTGGGCAATTGAACTGAACCACTTTTTCAACAGGTTCGAGTCATCTGCCCCTGCCTCTGCTTCTCCACCCACACTGCCCTCCATGATGCAGTCTCCAATATCTGCTGCAGCCACCCCCACCCCCACTTCTGTTCCACCTCAGACACTTCACACCTCTTCTACATTTCATACCACTTCCACACTCCTGGGTCACTTCTCCTCCTCCTCAACCATGGCATCCAGCACACGACTCCAGCCTGTATCTCAGCCACCCAGGTCAGGAGAGAACTGAGGAGGATCAATGCTAGGAAGGCAGCAGGTCCAGATGGCATCAGTTCCAGGGTTTTCAAGTGCTGTGCGGATCAACTGTGTGGGGTAACGGAGCACATGTTTAACCTGAGCCTGAAGCTGGGGAGGGTGCCACAGCTCTGGAAAACCAGTGCCAAAGACCCCACATTCCAAGGACCTCAACAGCTACAGACCAGTGGCTCTGACATCCCACCTGACAATTACCCTGGAGCGGTTGGTCCTTGCTCAGCTTCGGCCCACTTCAGTTTGCCTACCAGCCTAGCATTGGAGTGGATGATGCCATCATCCACCTCCTTCACTGCTCCCTCTCACACCTGGAGACTGCTGGGAGCACTGTGAGAATAATGTTCTTTGATTTCTCTAGTGCCTTCAACACCATCCTACCCACAATTCTGAGGGACAAGCTGGAGCATACGGGAGTGGACCATTACCTTACAACATGGATCACTAACTACCTCACTGACCGACCACAGTATGTGAGGACCCAGGGCTGCATGTCGGACAGGGTTGTCTGCAGTACAGGGGCCCCACAGGGAATGGTTTTGGTGCCGTTCCTGTTCACCATCTACACTGCAGACTTCTCCTACAACTCCACCAGCTGCTTTCTGCAGAAGTTCTCTGAAGACTCTGCAATAGTTGGCCTCATCACGGATGGGGACAACAGGGAGTACAGAGAACTGACCAGGGACTTTGTGGACTGGTGCCAGCAGAACGACCTCCAGATCAACACTGGAAAAACCAAAGAGCTGGTGGTAGACTTCTGCAGGCACAAACATCCTCCACCGCAGCCACTGAACATATAGGGTATGGACATTGAGGCTGTGGAGAGCTACAAGTACCTTGGTGTTCATCTGAACAATAAACTGGCTGGTCTCACAACATTAATGCTGTGTATAAGAAGGGGCAGAACAGGCTGTACCTGCTATAGAGGTTCAGGTCTTTTGGAGTGCAAAACATACAAACATACACACACATCCAAAACACCACGGACTGAAAACTGGAATGTCGCATGTGCAATATTTCTTCACTGTGCAATATCCTATATTCAGTGCAATATTCAGTGCAATATTCTTCCGGGTAATATTTTTTATGGTGCAATTATTGTTCTGTCTTTTTGTACACTCATGTCTATTTATATTTTTTTGTAAAGTTTACTTTTTTATCTTATTGTGCTGTATAGTTTTTAAAAATGTTTGCTTTATCACTGCTCTTACCTCTTGTACTGCAATAACAATGCAAATGTGGAAATGCAAATAAGGTTCTCTTATCTTTTCCAGGGGTTAAAATAAACAATTCAATAAAGCCATCCATACATGTAGCAGTGCACACCCACAATGATTAAACCCAGAGAGGGTCACAGCTTGTTGTGCTACCACAGGGATAACATGCCTACCTGAAAAAAGCATTGATGAAGTATATGTCTCATTGGGCCAGCAGGAGCCAGAAATAAAAGATAAAAACCCACAAACAATTCAGTAAATATGTAAAACTAAAGTGTATAAACAAACAAGAAGTCAACATATACCATTTGAACCCTGAATGAACAAACTCAGGACTCTTCCCAAAATAAAGCCCCCTTGTAATGTTTACATAAGCTCCTGAGTTTTAATAGACAAGGAACAGGCCCAAAATTCTATGAGAGTGACTGCAGAGTCAAGCTCTCATGATGGTGGGAGCCAAAAGTAAGTGGCATCACCTAATGAAAAATATAAAAATGCAAAAAAGGAAAATGTCAAGACATCTGTCTGTGAACTGAATCGCAAGAGAGTGGGTCAATGCAGCAAGACAACAATCCTAAACACAACTACTACAGAATGGTTAAAGAAGAATAAAGTTAATGTTCTGGAATGGCCAAGTCAAAGGCCTGACCCTAATCTAATTAAAATGTTTTGAAAAAAGACCTAAAGTGTGAGGAAACCCACCAACATCTCAGAGATTTGTAGCTATTCTTTATAGAGGAATGGGATAAAATTGTCAATCTTTTAGCATGATTCACTTACTACTTCTGCCACATTCATATTTTGCCTCAGCAAACCCCCCCCCATCATCAATGGGACGGCAGTGGATAGAGTGAGCAGTTTCAGATACACGGGGGTCTCTGACATCTCTGAGGATCTGACATGGACTGTGCACATACCAGACCAGGCCAAAAAAGCAATGCAGCAATATATATTTACAATCATGTCACTTTACACTTTTAGCATGTATGATGATCTATTATGCACATTGTACAGTTATTGTGTATTTTATTTAGCTTAAGTGTAGCAAACACCTGGCTGAACAACAAACAAGTTTTTTAGCCAAAACTTGAAAACAGAGACTGTGTCTGAGTCCCAAACACTAGTTGGAAGATTATTCCAGAGCTGGGGGACTGTGTATGAAAAGGCTCTTCCCCCTGTTGTATTTTCCAGGATTCTGGGAACTAGTAAATAGCCAGCACCCTGCGATCTAAGAGGACGTGGAGATTCGTAATGAGAGACAAGTTCACTAAGGTACTTGGGGGCAAGACCATGTATGGCTTTATATGTTAATAGTATTGTTTTAAAATCAATATGGAAATTAACTGGAAGTCAATGTAATGTAGACAGTATTGGGCTGATATGTTCAAATTTCCTAGTTCTAGTAAGCACCCTAGCTGCTGCATTTTGGAGTAATTGGAGTAATCATTGTGGAACTGTATGATGGCAGAGCATTGCAGTAATCTAGTGTTGAGGTTATGAAAACATGAAAAAAATTTTCTGGAGCACTTGGTAATAGTGTGGTTCTTAGCTTAGCGATATTTTGGAGATGAAGAAAGGCGGTTCGAGTAACATTACCTATGTGTAGTGGAAAAGTGGAAAGTTTAGCATTAGGCCTGTCAGTTTATCTCTAGCATCTTCTAAAAGAAGGACTTCTGTTTTTTCAGTGTTAAGCCGAAGAAAGTTGTTTGACATCCAGACTTTTATATCTTGCACACAGTCCTCTTGTCATCTTGCTTACATTATGTTTGTCATCTGAATGGGGTGATACATTAAACTGTGTGTCATCTCTGTAGCAGTCAAAGATAATTCTATGTTTGCAGATAACTGCTCCCACTAGGAGCATGTATAATGTAAATAATAAGGGTCCTAGGACTGATCCTTGTGGGACTACATACCTTACTTTTATATGAACTGATGGTTCCCCATTCACACTTACAAATTGGAAGTGGACTGGGTTAAAGAATACCAGTCTCTCTGTTGTAACTTTATTTCCTTCTGCATCTGAATCATGTGAGACAAACAGAAAGCTTGGTGGGGTTTAAGGTGGTGTTTGATTTTCATCTCTGATTTTACTGTTAAAGAAGGCCACTTCACATCACTAGTGTAAACTGTGGGTATCTGAGATTCAGCACCTGCCTGGTTATAAGTTTAGAAATTGTGTTAAATAGCAGTTTAGGGTTATTTTTGTTGGATTCAATAAGAGATGATAGCTGTGTGTGCTAGTTTGAGTGTATTTTTGTAGTCCTTGAGATTCTCTGTTCAGGCTTAATGGAATGATTCTATTTTGGCCCCTTCTGGTGGCCATAGCCGATCTGCATCACTGGAGTATTAACTGGCTTTGACCACCCCCCTTCCATGTGTGACGGCTTCTTAAGCTGCATAGAAACATGGTTCCATGCAAAGTCTCTAATGCCTTACGTTTCTAAGCTATTTTATCTTAGTATCTTGTTTTGTTGTTTTTGTTTTGCCTGGTTTTTGATATTTTGCTTTTGCTTGTGCTTTAGATGTTCCTGTTTACTGGTTTTGACCTCTGCTTGCTTGTCTGTTTTTGGAGTTTTGCCCTGCCTACATGTACTTGTTTGCCCATGATTGAACTTGCCTGAAATGATTAATATTTTTGTGTCTTTCACATTAAAAGACACGCTCTGGTTTCCTTACATGTTGTCTCAATGTGCATATTTGATTGCTAAACAAGCTTTTTTGGTCTTATTCTTACACACTTTAAAGGGGCCACATTGTCAAGTGTAGAGCAAAGAGCATATTCTAAGCAGTTAGCTAAATTATCCAGACCATTTAGATTGTTTGGACCAGATGGAGAGCTAAGTGCAATTGTTAAGTCTGAGAGGTTTGCAACAAAGCTGAGCACTGTGGACGATGTTATCATACGCCTGACACGAAGATGAGGACATGTATATATATTATCATTGAGATGAAGCTCATATGTGAAGAGGTAGTGTTCAGAGATGTGTATGGTCTGTGGAAGAATAGCTATGTTGTCAATATTAAGACCCAAGATCAGAATTAAATCAAGAGGGGTTGAAATAATGCGTAGACCCTGTTACATGTTTGGTAAAACCTAATGAATCAAGGATTGCTATGAATGCTAATTTCAGTGGATTCTGTGAAAGTGAATGTTAAAATCTTCTACAATTAATACTCTATCACAATAAATGTCTATGTTTGCTTAAAAAACCTTGGTGGCCTGTCAATGGTGATTAATAAGAAGGAAGGCTTATTTGTGTCTAAATTGTTTACAGTATAAGAATGAATCTCAAAAGAACTGAAGGAAAATCCTGATTTCTGATTAATAGCTTTTCATAAATGGTAGCTACACCTCCATCTCTGCCACTTAGCCTACGGTTATGTACATAATTATAGATTTTAGGGGTGGCCTCATTTATTGTAACATATTAATCAGATCTAATTTAAGTTTCTGTTAGACATAAGATCTTCAAGTGAGTTATCTCAATTATAATGAGTGCTTTTGCAGCAAGCGGCCTTATATTGATTCAGGGAACAAACACAGTATCAGTAAAATAAACCTCAGGTTGCACCTTAAAATCCCTAGCAGACAGTCGGTTTAGCCAGTCTGTCTGCTGCCTGGCCTCTGCCCTGGTTTGTCAGTGGCTACTAACTTAGCTACACTGCTGGCTAGCCACTAGACAGTGGGCTATGCTGTGGAAAAGGAGAGCTACCCGTGAGGGGTGAATACTGTCCTGGGCTAAGAGACCAAGCTTGCCCTCAAAAGTATCTATGAACCCCACTTTTTTTTCTGTGCTCTACTTGGACATCCAGCAATTTAGAAGCCAAAGCCTGCTGTAGGTTTCATCACCACGCCACATTGGGATGGAGCCAGAGCATTTTACAGCTTTGTCCATCAACTAGGGCTAATTTGTACACCTCTTTAACACTTTATTATTGATTTTGCTTTGCCGCAGACAAATGTCATTAGCACCTACATGAATAACTATGGCTAGCCATTAGCTTCAGGTTCTGTCTAATGTCCGGTGCCCCATGTACACCTGACTGTTGCTGTTACTGGAGATCTTAAGGGGTTAACCAGAGATAGAGCCTGATAAAACCTGTTTGACATGCAAATGGGAGGAAGAGTGTGATGCTCGCGTGGAGAAACCTCTGCTGGAGCCTTAGTCTTCTGGCTATGGCGGCAAGATGCAACCCAGTTGCCTTGCTGTAAGTGCGCAAGAGTCGAGGGAATGCTGTCTGTGCCTAAAGCTGAGGCACCTAAAGTAGCTAGCACTTAGCCTGACTCTAGCTTTTTAGACCTAATTATCATCTGGTTGCACACCTCTGTGAGACCTTTTCCATCAGCAATGAAACTAACTGACACTTCTCAAACAAAATCTATGCTATTACTGGTGATGGAGAGCTGGAAGAACTTAACATACTGCACTGCATACTGCAGTCTTTCCCAAGTAAAATCAGCAGATGCCATTGGTAAAATGACTATGTTGTAGGACACAATATTTACTTTTAACTTACTCATATCTCATGATTTAATGAACTACAACAAGCTGAAAAAGTTGAATAGCAGCAATTAGCAGCAGTAGCAAATAAATACAACAGTATTTATTTACAACAGTAGTCATTACCATTGTGTGGTATGTTTCTATTTTCATTAAATTGTTTTTTTCTTCAACATAAATTACTTTTCTTCTTTTATTGTATTGTTTAATGCCAGAATGTAAATGCACTTTGAGCTTTATTAACAGGAGTGCAAAGCAACAAAACTCATGCTGGCCTGGATACTTAGATAACAACAGACAAAAAAAGTCTCAAGTGTGAAGGAGTCAAGAAAATAAATACAAAACCATTTGAAATCTATTATTGGAATCTGAATTCACAACCCCAAAACATTGAGGCATTTATTGAAAAACAACTGCTTAATTCATTGAGCCTACTGTCTATTGAATTACACCTGTGATCTCTGAAGGATAACTTTCCATTGCCATAAACAACCAAAAAGATATTATATCTCTAGGTATGTATCGTTACTTAGTGTAATGGTAAAGTCTTTAGGGAGCAAATTATTTTAACATATGTTTTAACTGTGTATTGGAAAAATCCTTTATGGAAGGAAGCAATAATATTAGTAAGGACAAAATGTATTGTAGAGGTTACAAATTATTGCAGAACTGAATGCTGATTGCATGCTCTATGCCTCTCAGATAAAAGTCTACAAAATATGGTATATATAGGTTTATCTATAATCTATAAAATATAGATTCAATAGGTAATGTTCAATCAGGTTTTATACAAATTAGACAAACATGTTTTAAGTAGAACTTTACATGTCAATTCACAAAAAAATGTCAAGACTTTCAGTTCTGTAGCCTGGGATTATTTGTGCCAGCTTCGTACAACAATGATTTTGTTTAGTTTAGTTTATACTATTGTTAACGTGGTTTTTACTTTTGAACCACTGGTACAAACAATAAAACAGAATAAGAGCATTGTGATGGAGCTATCTAAGGTCATCCTTTGGTTTCTGGGATTATTGATGTACACCTCAAAGAAAACACAGTATATTTAATTCATAAATAATAGAAATAGGATTAAAAAGGGCTAAAACATTCAGTGTTTATATTGTAAAGTTCATTGTTATTTTGCAGAGTGTATGTAATTTCATGGTTTAGTTCATGAACCATTTTTTTACATAGTGTAAACATATATGTGGTTGTTGATCACTAAATTTATAATGATGAAAGTACTGTAATGCGTTGATGGGCATGGGCACAACCAATAAGGGGTGTATAAATGTTGTTATTAAGCTTCAATGGACCAAACTCGAGATAGCAAAAGGCAGCAGCTGGGGGTGTGAGAGAGGAAAGGGAAGACAGATGAACACAGAGAAGAAACTGTGACACGTTGGTCATAAGTTTAAGATGTAAATGCGTTCACAAATTTATTTAGGTGTTTACAGGATACAATAATGTTGCAAATGCAAGTGCAAAATCTGTGAGCTTCTTAGTTATTATATCTTTTGTCAGACTGTCTGAACATTTCTGACACAAGGTGTCATCATTCTAGCAGCTCCCCAACTTGGTAAACTTTTCTAGAGCTTGTGACTTAAGTTGGTTCACTAACGCGGAGAACTGGAGCTTGTCAACGCAACACGGAAGAGACAGTATTAAGAGGCAAGGTGTGAGATGCATTTGCTAAGGAATCCAATTTATAAAGAGTAAGCATAACTAACTAATAGTAACTGAACCTGTGGTAGCTCCCTCACTTTGATTTTAGCACATCAAGAGGGTGACATTCAGCATAATAAACATCTTTCCTTGCATTTCCACTTAAAGTATCTTTACATGTCTCTTGTTTTGCTGGATGATGTGGTTTCAGAAGTGGTGTGAGATGCTCTTAATGGTGGATGGTCAAACATTTTTGAAAATTTTTATTGTAATATTTGCAGCATGGTTGCCATATGCAGTAGGTTCAGTACAGGATCTACCTGTTATTTTAGATTTCTTCTCTATAACACAGCAGAGCACAGAAGTGAGCCCCTTCTAAGTCAGTTATACTGTACCAGAGTACGAAAGAGTTTGAACTACTAGTACTGGCTGCATCAATAAGGCCAACTCCTGAAATTAGGTCATAATTAGGTGCAAGGTTTACATGGCCAAAAACATAGTGATGTATCTGAATTTAGCAGGTCATGTAGAAAATTTTAGATTAAAGCCAGTAAGACAAAGTCCCAACAACACAGCTACATTTTTCTAAATTTTTGAAATACCATTTAAAAGCTTGGTATGGCTGTTGTTGGTCCCTTGGAAAGGAGCAGGTCAGGAAATATATGCATTTATGTTCTATGTGATAATGCAATGCAATGCAATACCCTGAAGCTTTTTCACAGATCAGACAGGTAGGAAATACTCTAATGCAGTTATGAATGCAGGTTTCCCAATAAAGATCAACGCAGCTCCTCACAGACTTATTTGGTTTGTATACAGTATATTTTCTTTCATCAGTTTTACAGCCAGCCTACAGCCTTATTGCATATGACAGTCCTACACTTCTAAAAATAGGCGAAATAGTATGTAGAGATACAACAGCCTGGCCATCGTGACTCACCTGGCGGCATCCTTAGGACACGTGCACGGTAACGTGGCTACAGGGCCGGCATGCAAGTCAGAACAAAACGTCCCAGGTTACGAACCTCCAATGCCCAGCATTTACCTGGCCAATGTCCAATCTCTGGACAACACACTGAGTGATCTTAGAGTAAGACTTACATTCCATTACACCTACGTTCCAAATGCAGGCAATTCTACCTGCCCAGACAGTTCAGCGCTGTGTTTATGGCGGTTAACATCCCACTGCTTGCGAACACACAACGCGCTCCGAGCGAACCCTACTGGCTCATTACCAGCCACGAGAGCGTCCTAATGGACTGTTTATTGTTGCTGGAAATTTTAACCAGGCAGATTTGAGGTCTGTTTACTCCAAATACCACCAGCACGTCTCCTGCCCCACTTGCGGCACCAACATGCTGGACCACTGCTACACCGCGCACAGAGGGGCATACTGCTCTCTCTCTCTTGTGTGCACCTGGGTATGTCACACCATGCTCCCATGCTGCTGCTCCCTGTTTACAAACTGAAGCTGAAGCAGAGGAGAGACTGCAGGACTGTTTTGACGGTTTGTGGTTTAATCCGGAGATGCATGCCAATTCAGCTACGATCTCCGGAAAGCCATCAGGAATGCAAAACGGGAGTATAGCAGCAAAGTGGAGGACCAGTTTAACTGCACATGAGATGCATGTCAGATGTGGTGAGGAATGCAAACATTAACAGATTACAAACCACAGCTGTGCACAGTCACTGCCACCAGTGCATAGCTCCCTGACAAGCAGAACCTGTTTTATCCATGTTTTGAACTCAGAAATGCAGACATACTAGTGCGAGCAATCACATTGCTGCATGACAATAATTTCACCATCTCTGTTGTGGACGTGAAAAGGAAATTTAACAGAGTCGACGTTCGCAAGGCTGCCAACCCATATGGTATCTCAGCCCGTGTATTAAAAGTATGTAGTGATCGGCTGTCTGCTGTCTTCACTGACATATTTAACACTTCATTGCAAAGCGCAGTTGTCCCCATCTGCTTCAAGCACACCACCATTGTTCTGGTCCCCAAAAAGATCAAAGCAGCTTGCCTCAACGACTATCAACTTGTTGCGTTAACCTCCACAGCAATAAAGTGCTTTGAGAGGTTGGTGCTACAGTACATCAAGACCTGCATTCCAAGCAGCCTGGACCCTTTACAGTTTGCATATTGCCACAACAAATCCACTGTCAACACAACAAATGCATTTTACACACTATTCACACCACTCTGGCTCACCTGGACAACAAAAACTGCTATGCTAGGCTTTCATTTGTTAATTACAGCTTTGCATTTAACACGTTCATCCCCTTCAAGCTGATCCAGGAGCTGCTGGGCCTAGGACTCAGTGCTACTCTGTGGGCAATGGTGCCCTATTGAACTGAAGGTCGCAGGTTTTAGTCCCAGCCCGGGCATCACTCAGGTACCATTAAGCAAGGTACTATCCTGCTACATTGCTCCCCGGCCGCTGCTGATAGCTGCCCGCTGCTCCACTTGGGCATGTGTGATCGACTAAATGCAGAGGTCATGTTTCATCATGTGTTTACAATGACAAAAATTCACTTTCACTTTTACTCTGTGCAACTGCATCCTGGACTTCCTCTCTAACAGTCTGCACTGCATACAGATTGGCAAGAACACTTCCTCCACCCTGATCAACACTGACACTCCACAAGGTTCTGTTTTGCAGAGTCCAGCTTTGTTTTCCTTATACTATTTATGGACTTCAGGAAACAGGATTTTGCTCGTACACCCATATACATTGGTGGAGATGCTGTGGAGAGGATCAGCAGCTTCAGATTCCTTGGGGTTACCCTCAGTGCTAACCTTAAGTGGTCAGTTCACACTGCAGCTGTCACCAAAAAGGCCCGCCAATGCCTTCACTTACTCAGGCTTCTGAAGAAATCCTGTGTCTACCACAGGTTTTTACAGTTGTGCTGTGTACTCTATTCTTTTAGGGTCTATTACATTCTGGTACGGCAGTTGCTCGCTCAAGACATGAAGCTCTTCAAAGAGTGGTGAAAACAGCCTGTAAGATCATTGGTGCATCACTCCCAGCAATTTAGGACATTTTTAACACACACAGTCTCAGGAAGACCTGAAGGATCGTAGCAATTCTGCACTGCCACTTTTCTCTTTCCTGCCCTCTGGCAGGAGGCTCCAAAAAATTTGATCTTGCAGAAGAAGATTTAGAGTCAGCATATACCCCAGTGCTGTCATACTGTTTAACACACTGTGGGGTGTTATGTAGAGCTCACAATATACAATAATAATTGTCACAAAATCCTTTGTTGTGCAATATTGTCAGTGCAATGTTGTCTAACAGGGTTAACTCACATTTAACTCACTCATGTGCAATAAACACTTCGTACTCAAACCTGCACTTTACGGTCACTTGATATTTTAATATTTAGAGACAAAACTTTGAATCTTGAATCAAGGGAATATTAAATGATCAGGGCACAAACTTATGTGAATGGTACCTCAGAATGTGTACAAGCTATTAGGTGTTAAGGTCATAAAGACCACCCCCTATCATTCACAGATGAATTCACAGAAATGGTTTTGTGGGTCAGTTAAACAGAACTCTTAAGTGGAACAGTGTCCAAGTCTGATTCACAAAAGAAGTGCTCCATGCTTAAATATTCACTTCGGACTGCATAACTGTCACGACATGAAAGGACTGTTAAACATCCCGCAAGAGCAATGGGAGGATCCCAGATGAACAGGAAAAAACATTGCTTATTTGGTGAAGATGAGATGAAAACTAGAGTAGATGGCAAGCTCAAAACAATCAGAAAATGTGGGTGAGAGGTGCTGCTGATGCTGCCTACCAGTGACAAACTGTTTGCTAAAATCCATTGCCCCTTGAGGGTCATTCAGAAAACCGGACTGATTACTTATGAATTAAGTATGCCGGAAAGAAGCAAGAACTTACAGAAATTTGATGTCAACCTGTGTGTGGGACTGAGTCTGTAAGCAGGAAGAAATGAAGATGAGCAGACAGAACCACAAAATTCAACTAAAGAGAAGAACAGAATTCGCTCCAATCAGTCAGGACACCCTGTGGACAAGGAAAAGCAAAACAAGATGGCTTGTCTCCTTGAACTGCTTTTCACTGAAAAGCCCTGGCTACACCACTTTGGTCCAATATTAGATCCATTTATAGGAGAATGCACCTACCTACTTTATGTGCTACAGGATTCCTGAGAGACTGCTGCCCATACTGAAAGAGGAACTCAACATAGTGAGAAAAATTAAAGTAATTTACACTCAGTGAGTGAATTGTGCAGTTTGTTGGCCCCACACTCCATACAAGGAAACAGAACTTAATTAGTAAGGCCCACAAGAAGAAATCAAGAAGGATCTATTTGAAACTTTATTTATTCCAGTAAATAAGTGATATTCATAGTCAACGCCTCTTTTTCAGGTAAAAAGGCAATCATTTATTGATACATAACATCTCTTTTTGAAATCCAATACTTAAAACCTTTAGCTAGCCTTTCGGTTTTAAGTATGAATAGATAATAATTTAAAACAGTTTTATACCAGTACACACAGTTATTGCTAAAGCAGGCACTTGCTAGGTTCCCAACAAAGGAAACTATTCCTCACTATGATATAAATGAAAATACACTACAATACCATCAAACAAAATGAGAACCCAAAGGTTGCACTGCAACATACAACACTAGTGACCAAACCAAAGAAACAAAATAACCATACACGAACAATGAAGTGGAGAAAGGATCCTACTTGGGGCCAACAGGCCTTACAGAAAGGCAGCAAACAGATGCTGATGTGAAGCTAGCACATAATGCCCCAATAGGAAATTATTATACTCTCGAAAAACCCCTTACTTAAAGTAGTCAGTTAGGCACTGAGGATTATTTAAAACTACTGTAAAACTGGTTAAATATATATACTATGAGTGGAAAGGAAAAAAACAGTAATTGTTCTTCTGCTCAGGCAGTTTTTCCTGAGGGGTGAGATAGATGGCCCGCTCTCTTCAAAGCTTGACTCTTGCATACTCCTGCATACTCCCAGTACAGATAGCCAGTGCTGCAGCAATTTTGCTGCAGCTTCCATTTAAGAATACTCCCTGGTGGCTTGTCTACTCACTCAGCCCAACAGCCTGATTCCATGAGTTCTTCCTTCATCTAAAAAACTCCTTTTCTTTCTCACCCAACATGCTGCCAGCCATCAACACACGAGGACACGGATACCTTAGCAGCATCGCAGCCCCCAGGTGCACTCATCAAATTAACAACCTCCCCAGGCCAACCCAGGTTAACCAATATGGCAGCCTCCAGGGTTGGCTGTCAAAAGCCTGTCTGGTCCCACCAAGATTAACAGCTCTGCTGGCTACAATACCAAACTTGTTGGATTGGTTTATCCCAAACCTTTACACACACGCCCTTACTGATCTAATGAAGAAATCAGCACAAGCCCAGACCTTACCAGATCCTGTATTCTACAGAGCAATTCCTCATGTGTGGGTCTTTGGGTCGTGTTGCTGCAGGAGGTAGAAGGTGAGCAAACACCAATTGCTTTTATAGATGGAAGCTTTGTCCCAGGGAAACAGGATATTCAGTAATGGAGAATAAGTGTTTAGCTGCTAAATGGGCAGTGGACTGTTTCAGGTACTATAATTTAGGTAGACATTTGAACTGCGACTAATGCCACAGCTCTCATATGGTTTAACCAGATAAGAGACTCAAATGCAAGTATTACCCAATGGTATTAATCTCTTCAGACATTTACATTTATGGTGAAGTGCAAGACTGGTATATTGATATAAATTAAACACGTGGTTTAAATAAGATTTATTTCTTACCTTTACTTTAATTTTCTCACCTCAAACACTTACTGGATTTTCTCATCCATGCCCCACATCAGTGCTAATATTCAGGAGGGGTAAAATATGGGTTCAGGTTCTGTATAGTCATGACATTTATGAATTTGAGATAGGCTGTCTACTTTGGCAACCTTGGAACTTGGATAATGGGAAATGGTAAAATTGGAACAAAGACTGAAACACTTTGCAGTTTGAAAGTATTTTAGATTCTTATGACCCTTCACTACTAGGAAAGGGATTAATTCTCCCTCTAACCAGTGTCTCTACTCCAATAAGGCAAGTTTGTTTCCCTGACTACCTGTGGCTCCCTCCAAATACTCACAGCATGTGCCTTGTTTTCATCAATCTGCACTCAATCTGAGGTTATGACATACTGCACAAATCAAATGACACTTTGGTGATCAAAAGTCTTCGCGGCACCTGAACACAAGGAATTGCTGCCACCTATTTATACCAAGAACTATTATTATTATATATTTGTTATTTTTATAGCCTTGGTTCCTCCCAAGGTTTCTAAGGTTACAGTTTAGGAAGTTTTTCCTTGCCTCTGTCACCTTTGGCTTGCTCACTGGGGGCTCGGACCTGATTTCTGTAATGCTGCTTTGTGACAAGGTCAGTTGTAAAAAGCACTATAGAAATAAACTTGACTTGAAATAGACATTTTAAGCTTTACATAGTTGATTTTCTAACAAGGGTTTCAAAACTATTTGGACATACTGAACATGTCATTCTCTGAAAATTTTAATATGTTGTTGATAAAGGCAATCACATTCTGCAAGTTTGTTTCAATATTTTGTTAATAAAAGCTTAAAACACCTAAAGAAAACTGGAAAATCCTTATGAGATCTAATGTCCAGTTATTGTGGAGAAAACTAAGTGTGCTTTTAAGGAACGGGTTTAGTGTAAATTTTGGCTCTGTCTAATTGTTCCATTGATGTGCAGACCAGGGATAGTGGTTAATGATATTTGAAAAGGACTGAATTAAGACCATTGTAGCATATGCATGATCTGCTGAAACTGGAGAGGATGAGTGGTGTAAGTAATCAGTTTGAATGGCCTCCTGGACATATTGTTTCATGGCTCTCAAATTAGTCCAGCAATATGTCTGGAGAACCTTCTTAGGAAGCAAAAAATAAATTTTTAGCAAAGCTACCTTTTTGCATATGTCTCAAATGGGATACACTGTAGGGCAGTGGTGACCTAGTGGTTAGGACATTGCCCTTTAAGTCATGGCCTGGGCACTGCTGAGGTACTGCTTGAGCAAAGGTTGTGTTTACCGTCCTGCTATGCTGCTCCCCAGACGCTGTTGATAGCTTCCGCTGTGCACATGTAATGGGTAAAATGCAAAAGTCACATTTCGTTGTGGTGCTTGATTGTGTTTACAATAACAAATAATCACTTTTACTTCACTTTATACCTACCTTTTTTTTTTGGTTTGGATTGTGTTGGTACTGTGGGACTTGGAGCACATAGTTAACATGTGTTCCAAAAAACATCAGCTTGCTGAAAACAAGCAAGAGAAGAGATTTAATCAAAGGTAGACAAAGTACAGATCATCTGCTTGATCGCTGAAAACCAAACAAGAGAAGAGATTTAATTAGAGGTAGACAAAGTACACATCATTACTAAAGTAAACGTATAGATAACTCCTGGTCAAATATTACTCCACTACAAGTGAAATTGTTTCTAATACTTCTAATACTAAATAAATAAATAAATAAATAAATAAATAAAGGGCAAGTTATCCAAGTGACACATGTATCTTTACATCTTTATAATTGTCTAACAGCAACACTGCTTTAAGTTGAAAAATAAAAATCAATAAATACTGTATTAAACCACCACCAAACAATAAAACAATACATTACTTTTGAAGTAAAATACTCTCGTTTTGTAGTCTAGTGCAATTTATTATTGTGAGTGATTTCTACTGTACTGCCCATCTCACTGGGCTCAAGTGGTGAAGATCAATCAAGCTGCACTAAAAAGCTTTTCACAAGCAGCAGAGGCAGGCAGGGTTGTGTTTAACTTGAGTGATAGATTGGCAGCAGGTAAGATTTTAACATGTCCATACTTTCAGGTATGCATCCAGTTGTTTAGTCATGTTCTGTGTTTGTACTTGCTTAATATTAGAAATCATCTTCATCAGAAGGGCTTAAGGAGTTGTCAGCATGCAGAAGGAGAGGCTCATCATGGTTGGGAAGATGTTCCTTGATGTAAAAAATGTGAAACTGACCATTGACCATTTTTCAATCACAGTACTTTAAAACTCCACACACCTCCAAACAAACATTCATTACTTACATGGGAACATTAAATGCAGCACAGACAGCTCTCACAGCCCCCTCTCCTTGATGTTTGAGGATTCTCCCAATGCACTGTACAGCCAATTAAAAGAAGTTCCTTCTTGGCTGTACCAGCTGAAGTTTGCAGTGCACTTTAGTCACCTCTGCAGCAGTAGTGGATCATGCAATCATTCCAGGGAGCCTGAGACTTCAAGAAGGCTGACCTCGACAGCTTGCTGTAGGCCTCTGTTCTAATTCTATTGATGGCATCCACCGTAGAAACCAGATTTAGCAAACAATGATGCTTTGGCAGTTAGTACTGAAGGCCATCATCTACAGCCATAATGTCTTCAACACTGATTAAATCCACTCTTATCTCCTCATTATCAGGTTGATTATCTTGAGTTTCCTCTTTCTTGGTTACGTCTTCAGCAGTTATGTTGTTTTCATCTTCTCCAAACACCCGAAATGCTTTTAAGAAGTTTGATCCATTATCATTTGTAGTTCTGACTATTTTTCTCATAGATTACATACTCTTGAGTGTGTCATTCATTGCACATGCCAAGTATCAAATGTATGAGCACCTTGCAACTGTTTACATGTAAGAATGTCTCTCAAAACAACTTGGATCCAACCAATGTGCTGTAACACCAATAAAACTCATTTTCCCTACAGTCCAGCAATCAGTTATTGTGGCTATGTATGCAGTCCTGTGCCACACAGTGGTCAAGATATGACCATTGTTCTCTCACTGGGGGCTGGAACAGGGCTGGAACAAGTAGTACTGAGGTGATGCAACTGGCATGGTATTGCAAGGGGCATGGTTAACTGTGCAACAGGAAAGTTATTGTTAGGAATTTCCAGTATGACTTTAACATTGAGACTTCAGAAGGAAAAGATGCCTACATCTTGGAGAAAATTGTTCTGTGTCACTAGAAAACAGGGACTGAAACATTTGTGATGTAACGCCCTCTGCTTTTTTAAACTTCTCCCCATGTCCCCTTATTCTGTAATTTCATTGTACAAATTATATAGCCCTGCAAACTTTAATCATTTTTTCTTCTTGTTTAAAATACATTTTTTTAAAAAGTTCTAAATCTAGACATTGTCTTAGAAATTTTGTGGAAAAATTTTTACCTCTTTGCCAAATTGTTTTAATTAAGTAATTCAGCCGCATCAAAGGTTTTTCAAAACATGAATTTCTTACTTATAGTCCTGCAATAGCATCTCATTGGGGTTCTATTCAGTACGTTGCCTAGATGTCTCCTTTTTGTTTTTGCTTTCAGCCATTCAGGAGTGGATTGCTTTAGTGTTTCCCAGTGTTGTCTGTATTATAATAAGTTTGAAGATCTGAAACAAGTGTGTTAAAAATAAACAATATATGTTTTCATGTCACTTTTAAGTATTCAGAAGCAATACTAGTTGCAGCACATCTTTGTGCCTTCTTAGAACAGCCTGGTTGCAATATAATGAAAAAAATGCAAAATCAACAATTGAAATAAGTTCCTATATTGGTTTAATGTATGATTTAACAGAGCAAATTAAGTTCTTGTGGTATGTATGTTGTATGTTGTGACTTGTATAACCTCTCATGTTAATGTTTTAGACACACACAGTAGAGTTTGCCTTCAATCAACACAGGATGACTTTCTCAGCACTTACATCAATGCCAACTACTTAAAGGTGAGTACATTAGAATTTAAAGCTAAATTGTTGTTTTACAACATTCCAGCTTGCCTTTGTTCATCCTGCCATGCCATACATCGGCAAAATAAATCTTTTAATTCCTTCAAATGTGATCTCAACCAGATACTTCCTTACCCAAAGAACTTATTTAACTTAATAGCAAAACAAAACAGCAAAGAAGCATGTCAAAGCATTACCTAATCTCTAACATTAAGAAAACAACCCAGCATTAATACTACCCTTATGGTTTTCCAATAGAAAGTTACTACACAAGTTATTGCACGATAACTGTTGTACAGAACAAACACACACACACAGAGCAAAATCTGGTATGGCTTCGCAAGGAAGGAGAAGGACACATGACTGTGCATCTGAGCTCCTTTATTGGCCAACCACATAGGAGCTCAGCTAATCAGCATCTCTCTCTCTGTTCACGTCAATTAAAACCAGCACCTGCAGATAGACAGAGAGAGAAGGAGAAAGTAATAGCAACAGAAACCCCAAGCAACAAAGCCACCACTTTACCGGAAATAACATACAGTCCTTTCAAACGCTGTAATGTGATGCAATGCGAGGAGTGCCAACATACTGATAATAAAACACAGCTGATTCTCTTTAAATATCATTTTATCTTACTCTCCTGTAACCTAGCAACAACAACCAGATTCTTTAAAAATACAACCATAAGTAAGTTTAAGCTGTCTACATCAGATACAAGTGGCAGATCTTTTGTTTTTTGTTGTTGGCAATTTTGTGAAATGGGCAAACATAAAGACCAGAGGAACTTTGAAATGGGTCTGGGTCACTGGGCATCCCTGAAGCAGCAAGACTTTGCTTAAGAAAAGGGAGGAAACAAATAACAAACCAGCAACGGGGTGTTGGGCATCAGAGGCTCATAGATTTGTAAGGGTAATGAAGGCTATAGCATCCTGATTGAATCAAGAGAAGGGCAGCAGTAACCATCATTTTTAGTGCTGGTTATGGAGGAATGTCACAAAACACAGTGCATCAAACTTCTACCTACCAAGTACCTACACTGGGCATCTGGGACTTGGAACAATCGATAAGGTCATCTGGTCTGCTGAATCCTTTTACAGTATATATGCTGTGGGAAGACAAGCAGGAAGAGGGAGGGTGTAAGTTATGTTGCAATGTTGAATACTGGTTGCCCCCAACCTCTCCTAATTTCCAGTCAGAAAAATGGGTGTAAGAGGGTGTGTGTAGATGTCTGTGGGTGTGTGTTTGTGTACCTGAAAGAATGAAACATGTTTAAGAATAGAAACAACACAGTTTGCTGATATACTATTACAGTTAACAACTGCTAAGGAGCTGTCTAACACTGAAGCACAAGACGGTTAGCTACATGAATCAGCAATAACATGTCCAAAACACATGATGCACTACTGACTGCTAAACATGCATTGGTTAACTCTAATGTGTACACTAAGAACCACAATATGTACAATTAACATCTATGAAGAGCAATGAACTTGAATTATCAATTTTACAACACAGAATATATGCAGTGTGGCAGCTGGTACCCTGCCTATGCAAACTACAGAAATTAAATAATTTCACCTACTAGAAGCAGTAAATAAAGTTATATTTTTTTAAACTCAAAAGGTGATTAACATTTACTCACTTCTTCAACAATGCACACAAACATAATTAGGAGTCTTTGGATGATGAAAAGCTGTGTGCCTGCTCTGCGAGGACTGGACATACGGGAAGTATGGGGTGTGGCCAATTTGACCAATTTGATAAGTGGCACATACCTAAGCATTGTTGTAAACCACTTATAAATCTTTAGTGACCAATGGCAGTGGATACTTTGACAATGGTGCATTATCACACTTGACACATTGTTTTGCCCTTTTGTTTAATCTGTCAAAGGCCTGAGTAGGAATGTTTCATCACATTCTTTTCACTTTTTAAAACTTGCTTGTGTTAAATAAAGGCTTGCTTTTATTTCATTAAGACATAGGCCCTGGAATTATTTTCATAAGGAGTCCTGCTGGTGACATCCCTAAAATGAGAATGGGATTGTAATTTGTGTACACAAGTAAGATGTGGGAATGAGAAACAAATGCATTTTTAGAAATGCATATAGAGTAATTTACTTTCCCAGTTCATTTGAATTTGCATCCCCTAAAGGACCTGTTTTCTCTTTGCTGGGGTTAGATCTTCAAAAAGAACAGTAATCTAAATCCATATGAAAATGACTTATTGACCAAGTGTTCAGTGACTCTCAGAATCCAGGAGAACATCCAGGGACCTGCAGGTTTATGTTAAACTGGTTTATATGAGATAATGAATCCAATATCATGCAAACACTAAAAAAGTAATTTATATGTATGCTTCCTCACACCATAAAAGTAACCTCACATCATATTTCTGAGCCCCAACTTAATAAAGGGTTGGCTGGTTGGAATTATCCAATCTGCCACAGGATTCGGTCTATGCTACCAATATAATGAAACAAAGTAAAAAAAAAACAAACAGATCTAATACCAATTATCCAATCTTTTCTCATAGATTGGGTTAAGCAATGGCTATTTGTTTATTATGTCAGTAGTTGCTTAAAAACAATTTCAAGGGATTCTTTCAACACATTAGACACCAGGGAAAGCTTTCATTTGGTAGAGAGAGAGAGAGAGAGAGAGAGAGAGAGAGAGAGAGAGAACAAGATAGAAAGAGAGAGAGAGAGAGAGAGAGAGA
>JBBPDA010142996.1:0-20955 GCA_037974385.1 Arnoldichthys spilopterus
AGCAAAGGGATATCGTGCAGCCCCAACTCATTACCATGGCTACTGCAGGGGATGTGATCGAAAACACAGTGCCAAAATTGATAAGATCCAGCAGATCAGTTTGCATGTTTAATTGGAGAGGTGGCGAGTAGAGAAAGCCCAGTTTTAATCACTTCACATCACTTACTGGAAACACAGACCATTCGTCATTGTGTTTTGTCCACTAAAATCAGTGTAAACTCAATGGGAACTCACCTAATTAAAGATACAAGCACCACCAACTGTGTTGGCTTTGCTTATCTCATGGATATTTGAGAAACGATTGGAATAAAATTGGGTTGAGCATCGTACCTTGATGAAAACCTTAGAAGTCAATAATCACCCAAATACCTGTAAAAATATGTTACCCAAGCTTTAGTCAGCCTGCTCAAATTGCATCCAGCTCTTTGTGTAGCAAACATGTTGATGTGGTTCAGGCTTGTTTTGTGAATACCACCCCTAGTCTTTTCTGAAAGTGACCTTTTTTGCAACAGTAAGTCATACTGTGTCCTAAACCACATGCTCAAGTCTGCTCCACCCTAATGTACTAACTGTGTGGGAGAGATGTCCAGTGGCTATTTTATAGAAATTTATAGTAATTTATCATTATTTTGTTTCAGAAGATGACCCTGTTCACCTCTGTGTCTTACCTTAAGGGTGGGATTGTGTGAAGTGATGCACAGAAGCATTTACATGCCCTCATATATGGAAATTCTGCAAAAACACTTGAATTCACGCCAATGTGTGTGTTGAATTTTTTTTTCCTTCGTCCAGCTGTTACAGTATGGGATTTTTCCCAGAAGTATATTAAAACGCTAATACTCTGCACGCAGATGTTAAATCTTTCCATGTATCTACCTTTAACATTCTGCATGGTGAACTTAATGACCGTATCATTTATCATAAATACGCCATATGGCAAATACAAAAAACAACGTAGGTTTAAATTATGAATCAAAATCTGTTTGGCTTGCATAATCTGCTCTATAGTCTGGACAGCAGGGAATCAAAGCACTGATTATTAAATCATGGAGGCTCTGAGTGGGTTTCCATGGTATTCTTTTTATCTTCTTTTTCCTGTAAATGTAGTGTGTGGGTTTTTCAATATATCAATAGAAGCTCTGGCTGGGAATACACATGTATATTTATATGTAAATTTACATTCCAAGTCTAAGTAAGTGCAGTAATTGTCTTGCTCAGTGAGTATGTGCTGGGGGAATAAGACTCTGTATTCTCTGAGTGTGTAATGTACTGCTAGAGAGGGCTGAGTGAAATTTTATTCTGTAACAGCTAAATGACACTCAAGTGTTTCTGTGCGTAGCTTTAAAGGCTGTGAAGGTGCCTTTTGCTTTTGGATTTCACAGACAGAGAATTTTCAACCTTCAAAGAAGGCTGAGTCCATGCCAAGGCCTCATCCCAACGTTTGATATTGTGTCTGGGGCCAATAGAAAACGAAGAGCATGGACGCATTCCATGTGGAACATGTGGAGATGAGTTTTGGAAGGTGTATAATAGGTAACAAGGTGGTCAACGACTGTTCTAATATTACTTAATGTTGTGTAGGTTCACCTTCTGAGCTCTGATTGTGGTTCACTGTGTGTTATGACCCTGTGTCCAAGTCACCAGTTGTCCTACTTTTGGTAACTACTAATTACTGCATACCTGGAACACTCCACAAGACCTAACGTTTTGTAGATGCTCTCGATTAACCATCACGATAAAGCTTTTGTCTAAGTGGCTCAAATCCTGTCTCATCAGCTACCTGGATAGCAATGTGCTAAGTGATGGGGAGCAAGGCCAGTTGTACTATCTTGGACTCATGGCCATGGATGTTTGCGGCTCTACCATGGATTGAACCCGTAATCTCCTGATGATAATGCCAAGGCTTAGACAGTTGCACCACTCAGGAGTCTTCAACATATATTTGTTTTTGAGACCTACTATAATGTTTGGAAAGACTACCGGCCAAGACTGATATAGCACAGTGCTGCCTAACATAGATAAGGTCCTGGTTTCTATTCCAAGCCAGGGTCATTTCTATTTAGAGTTTATATGTTTTTCCAGTGGCCACTGGGGTTTAACACAAATAAGGGTCCTTGATGATGCTACTTAGGACCCAGCTCCCTCACCTGCAGGCTACATTTGGGAGTGCAGCTGTTGTAAAATTGATTGTAGAGCAGAAAAGTTTGTTTTGCCACTTTCTTAATTCTTAGTTCATTTGATTTACGTTAGTCGAAACATCTCTGCTCAGTTTAAGCAAGCATCATTCGATTGCTCTGCCCTGGTAAAGGTCAGCATTGGTTGCTGGAGCCTTGGTTTGAAAAGGGAGCGAGAGGAAAAAAAAGGAAAAGAGAAGGCTGGGCTTCAGTGAACTGCGCTCGGATGACATGAAGAGTGTTAAGAAGGTGATCCTTCTTGACCTTGGGCTTCTTTCACCCACACTCCAGTCGAAATGTTACAGCTGTAAAGCTGCGTGAGTAGAGGAATAGAAGTTTGGAGTAAGGCAAAGTGAGACTCCAGTGAATACAACAACAGAAGAACTTACAGGAGATATGTTACTGAGACCGAAAAGTGCTTGAGGAGCCATAGATGGATGTGTGTGTTTGTGTCTGAGTCCCTTGTGGTACACTCACTCAATTATCTACCCACTATCTACACGTATTGTCCATTTTATCAGCTCCACTGACCATATATGAGCACTCTATACTGTAATGTTTCATACACAGTATTGAAAAGTATGGAAAAGTTCTGAAAAAACTAGAATCAGAGTTTTCTGCCCAAATGAATCATCTCCAGATCCACCCACCTGCGATGACTCCCCAATCACATGATCCCACCAACACTGGGAGGGTGAATGCAAGCATTTGCTTCAGATGAAACTCCACCCACCCACACTTTTCAGTTGCCTTTGGGGTGACCCTCCCTCTCCCCCATCACTCAGTAGGAAGCATGCCATTGCGGGCGACTGGTAACTGATACAGAATTCTTTTCCAAGCGTGTCACGCTGCCCAGTGACGTTGAATTTGCAGCGGTTTAAAAAGATGCAGTGGAGCTTAACATGACCCAGAAGAAGTAAATGCTTGTCTGGAGCCTCCCAGTGTGTTGTGTGATTGAGGGAGTCCTAGCTGGTGGGTGGAATTGGATAAGACCAAATTGGGCAGAAAATCTGAGGGGGGAAAAGTGTGGAAGAAATTTGAAATAGAGAATGTTTGGGAACCCTGAATTACAAACTATAGTCTGGTTTTATATTTTACATTTTTTAGCCCATTTAACTCCGTACAACATCGGATGATTGGACCACCAGTGGGCAGGTATTATTTTGGGTGGGGGATCATTCTCAACATAGCATGCCACTGGTAGTGGCATGTAAACTGGGTGTGTGATAATATGTGTGTTGAGTGGATCACACTAAGGCTGAACAATTTATGGAATATATATATATATTATATATATGTTTTTTTCAGTATTTCATTTCTGATTTAAATGCAATCATTTCTTGAAACTTTTTTTACTCAGGCCCTTTTTCTCTCCAGAAAAGATTTTTTTTCAGACCTGAGGCTTAAGTGCTATTTATAATATGCCAGAGCACCAATTTTCATGCTGTGTATGATTACCCTTGTAGCACCATCCTGCTACACTGCTCGTGGGTGCTGTTGATAGCTGCCTGCTGCTCCATGTGTGCATGTGTGAAGGGTTAATATTAGAGCCATTTTAATTACTATCCAAAGCCACCAGTGGAGCTACACTTGTCTGATGTTTTATATGTAATCGAAGATGGTAAAATATTGGAAAAACTGGAGGAAAAGAAATTCAAATCAGGGTGTAAGATTGGCTGCCCTTTTTTTGGTTTTCTTGTATTTTCATGGTCAGTTCCTGGTTTTTATTTACATTTTAGTTGTCAAATGAACATGTTTGTGCTGCATGTGCTCTTTAGCCTTTGATTGTCAGTCCTGTCACCTGTGTCTAGTCTCTGCTCTGCCCATCCAGGTGTCAGCCATCTTATTTAGAGTATTTATACCCCTGTGTTTGGCCTTTTTGTTTGATATTTGTTGTCACTCTCACTTTGACTTCCTCCCATGTTGAAATCTCTGTTTGTTTTCGTGCTATTTGACCAAAAACACTATATGTTTGTGTTTAGCTCTAGCGTTTATTTACTTTTCAGATAATTTAATTAACCCTTTGCATATGGACGGATATTTGACCAGTTTTTCAGGGTGATATGTGATAATGCAATTACAGCATTCTAGAAGAGCAGAATGTTTAGGCGATTCTGTCCCCAAATGCTAACTGCAGCTTTAGTTATTTGTGCTATGCTATTAACTAACCAAGCTAGCTATACACTAAAGCAAGATAATTGTTATGAAAATTAATCTACATGAGTAGATAAAATTCTATAATTTACATAACTTTTTTTCATTAACTGTAGGTTGTGATGTGATTGAGTGGAGTTTACATATGAAGGACTATCATGTTTATGCATTAGTTGCTAGATACTAGCTGTGCTACCTGCGTTTGTTGTCTCTTTGCTAGCAGGTGTAGAAGTGAGTGTATGCAAGCCAGAGTGAGACTAAACCATTTTAATGAAGGGCTGGGGTGCTTGAGATGTTAGTAAAAGGTTGTTAATTATCTGATTGTTCCATGATGTGATTAATTAATGGTTGTATTATTTTGGCAAACAAGCACTATATTATATACATTATTATTGAGGGAATAATCCTCCTATTTAAATTTAACCCATGCGCCAAGTGTGGCGAGAACCCAAGTACTCCTCTGCAGTTATTTATCTTGCTTGTCCCTAATGGGAAACTGGAGATAAAAAGCACTCCAGCCGGATGAGAGTGTCCCCTAAACAAATGTAAATGTAAATATGTCATTTTCCTGAGATCCGGGATTTTGAAAAAGTAATTGTTTAAGTATTTTTTTATATTTTCATATGTTTCATAAGCCATGGCACCTGTTCATCCACAGAGAGCATACATTTTATGATATCCAGGTGCTGCAGCTGAAAAAGCTCTGCAGCAGAGACCAGGTCATTAATGTAAATCTCTGCAGATAAAGTGCCTGCTGATAAAAGGTGATATATTTTAATAAAACCACAGGAAATGTAGCTTTTTCAGTCACCCATTTAACAAAAAAATCAACAGATGTCATATTTGTTTAAAAAAATAAGTACACCCTTAGCCCCTGAAGCTAGTGTTGTGTCCTTTAGTAGAAAATGCTTTGTAGGCGTCTTGCATAATTGTCCACCTGTTTCACATCAGCTTGCTAAAAAATGTAAGCCCATTTTTTTCATGTAAAATTTCTACAGCCAAGTTCAGTAAGTTTGAGGGGTTTCAAACATGTGCTGCCCTTTTCAAATGCCACACAACATTTCAATGGGGTTTAAAAAAAAACATTCTTTCTCCTTATTGATCCATTCCCTGGCAGATTTGCTAGTGTGCTTAGGATCTTTATGCTGATGAAAAGTCCACTTCTGGTTCAACTGTCTAGTTTGGACAGATGGCCCCACATTATCTTCAAGCACTTTTGAATATGATGAAACATTCAGAGCTAAATCAATGACTCAACCCCAAACCATGCATTTCCACCACCATGCTTAAAGCTGGTATGAGATTCTTCTCCTAAAAAGCTGTCTTTGGTCTAGACCACTTTGGTGAACTATGGCCAAACATTTATGTACATTATTTCAAAGGCCTGGTCTTAGCCTGTATGTACTTTGGCAAACTGTAGCCCTGCTCTAATGTTTCTTTTTTGCCCTGACACACCTTCTGTGAAGATCACATTTGTTCTGTCACTTTCTGATTGTAGGCATATGCACTTTCATGCCACCAATTGCAAGCATTACCTGCCAGTGCCATGATGAAAGTCTGGGCTTTTTGGAGACATCAAATGGTCTGCTTGAGCCAAATTTTGCTGGTCCTGAACAAATAGGCAGACGTTGTAATTCACAGCACATGTAGCTGAATTTTCTCACAGTGGAATGATTTATTTTTAATAATTTGGAGATCTTTAAAAAAAAAACCCTGGCAAACTATTTAACATTTACAAACTTTATCAGTAAGGCTTTAGAGAATGTATATCTTTACCTGATGACACAACAAACGTCAATAGCTAGGAGAACACCAGACACTAGATCTCAGATTTAACCAGGACAGGTTCCACCTGCATGAGGTTCTAATCAGTGGCACCTAATCTGTGCCATGGTAAATATGCTGACATGTATTTTACCAGCAGTATAAATTATATATATTACAAAAGTGCTCATCAATAACAACAACAATATGAATACATAAATGTGTGTGTGTTTTCTATATGGGTCTCTCTTTGTGCGGGTCTCTCTCTCTTTCTCGCTTTCATTCTGAACTGAACAGTTCGCAAAAAAATAAAGAGAAACACTATTTTCTTTCCTAGCTCAGCTCCAGTTTACTTTCAGTGCCTTTGGGAGATAACTTGCTATGTCACTGAGGATTGTTTTATTGCATCAGCGTAAACCTCAGCAATATTCCCAAATCTCTCTGTCTTTCTCTCTCCCTCTGTCTCTCTCTCTTTCTCTTTCTCTGTCGTGTAATTGATTGTCATGGAACAACTCTTGAGTTTTCTGCCATTTAATGCTGTTGTGTTTGTTTTCATACATAACAAAAAGCACAGAAAAGCTGTTTTAATTGAAAGAACAAAATAATTTTTTTTTGGTTCCTGGGGTGAAGTTTAGCATTGGGTTTCTAAAACTTTACTACATATCTTCTTTGCCCAAAAACATGCATCCTCCCCAGTATGTATATGTATATATATTATTATTGTAATTACTTCAGAATCCACCTAGAATGGGGATGGACTTTGGCTGCCTGGTAACCAATCATAATCGTGCCAAAACCCATCTCTGCATTCTCTATGCATGATGAGCTCCTTGATTTGGACTCTAACCCCTTTCGAGTCATTCTTAACTTACACGTTTCTGCACCTGGTCTTGAGTTGTACTCATACCACACTGGACATGATCTTGACTTGGTCTTGATTAGCCCTTTGACTTATTTTTTACTTTGCAAAGTGTCAAGGATGTTTGGAGTTTTGGCACATTTAAGCACGCTGATCATGGCATCCTCCACATTCTCGAATGTGGTTGCTATACCAGCCCTCAGCTGACTTATGTCACTCCAGAGGCCTGAAAAAACCCATAAGGATGTGTAGGGGAGCTCCCCAAATGGCTAGTTCCTCTGAAAACGTCTCTAGAACTGCTTGGTCTGAAAGCACCAATAGAAACTGTATAAGAACAAGTGTGCGTTTAATACATCACTCTCTAACACAGTAGCTCTCTTGGGCTGTACGGGATAATTTTCCTCTTCTATAGGTGAGTTAATTGAAGCTGCTGATATCACACTGTGCTCAATTCCAGTTGAAGTGAAGCTTATTCAGATGTGTTAATGCAGAGTAGCACATGGCAAGCATTTCAGAATCTTCTCTCGAGTTCTTGAATCACGTTTCAGTAAGTCTCTAAGCTCTAATGGATCTCTCCACTCTGTAATATAGGTTCTGTAATGTGACAGGTATAAATATACTACACTTTCTATATGATCCAGACATGTATATTTAAAGTCCCCAGCAGCAGATATACACACATACAAACACACACACATACACACCACTACCATGTCTTTGTCACTTCTGCTCTAAGAATGACCCCCCCAACCCCCCCCCACCCCACCCTATATAATACCTGCTCATGGGTGACCCAATGAAGGTCCTGACCATTGAAGAAGGGGGTCTGTAGTCTTGTAAATACCAGGTAGGTGGACAAAATGAAGTGACTTGGCTCTGTACACTATAATAAATAGCTGTGTGTATTCTGACTAATTTTGTAATTTTTGAATTAATAAACCGATATTCAGTTCACCACAGGGAAGGAAGAAGGGTCAAAAAGGATCTCAGTCAGTGGTGGCAAAATGATTGGGCCCAGCGGGCACAGGCCCACTCACTTTTGTTGTTGGCCCTATGGAGCTAATTTAGTTCCAAAACACATCAAATGAACAGAACGTGTTTTGTATTTGCCATGCTGTGCGTTTGAAAATCCTGGGGCACTTATGAAGCACATTTGATATGGTGTGGTCCTGAACTACCTCCAACGAAATGCAGTTAGCATCTAACCAAAAGTGCAAAGAATAGTAAATAAATTACAGTAATTTAGCGGTAATGCTACAAGTTACAGTATGCACTGTGTTATTGATTATGTAGAACATTATATAGAGATTATAAGGTATGTACAGTGTGTTACATAAACTATAAATAGGAGTGAAGTGGGCGAAGCTGAAGAAGATGAATATGTAAAGACAAATATACTGTACAGTATAAATGTATAAATACAGTAGATGTAGAAATATGCATCAGGTGTATGTACAATATAAATAATGTTCTGCACAATGTGAATGACCAGTTGTTTTTACAAGAATTAAATGTGCAAATATAAAAAAGTGCAAAAAAATCAGTTTGCACTTACTAAATATGTTTTTTTTTTATGTTGACCATTTTATTCCACTCTGAATAAAAATAATGGCACATTATTTATTACATATAGGCTATTATTTCAGGTGCTGCCCTAATAATTAAGATCTATAGATGGGAGAATGGGGTCAGTCTCATGTTAGTTCTTTGGACAATGTGTTTGAGATCAGAGTGGCTCCACACACCCAGTCAGAAACACAACTTCTGATTGATTGACAGACTTAAGCCCTGACATCATGGCAAGGCTGTAGCCATGGAGTTAACACTAAAGGGATCATAGGCATTGTTAGGTAGTGTGGACATGAAATATTTTTGACAGTGGGGTAGAGAGAGAGAGTGGTGGAGGTATTGGTCTTTTATGGTAAACTAATACCAAGATTTTTTTTCTTTATGTCAATATATGGGTATGACATTTTGAGGCCATCTGACATCACCCCCATATACATTGATCAGGTATAACATTCACACCATCTGCCTATTATTGAGTACATCTATCTTATAATGCTAAAACAGCTCTGACTGTGGTGCACCGTGTGTTCTGACCCATCCTTTTTGGGATCGGACCAGATGGCTAGCTTACACTCCACAGCATCAGTGAGCCTTGGGTGCCCATGACCCTGTCACCGATTCACCAGTTGTCCTTCCTTGGATCACTTTTGGTAGATACTAATTACTGCACACCTGGAATACTCTACAAGACCTGCTGTTTTGGAGATGCTCTGACAGTCGACAAGCCATCACAATAAGGCCTCTCTCAAAGTTTTAGATTTTTCAGGTCTCTAGCACATGAATGTCAAGAACTGACTGCTTACTTGCTGCCTAATATATTCCACTTCCCTGACAGATGCCATTGTAATGAAATTACTAGATAGTCAGTGTAATTCACTTTACTTGTCAGTGCCAGTAACTGACTAACAAAAATAACACAGAGAAATGAAAAATAATAATAATAGAATAATAATAAAAATAATAAAAGATATTTACAGAATATGTTCAATGTTGGGTTTCTCATTATGGATTCATTTTACAGAGCAGTTCAAGACTGGAGTAATCATACTTGAGATATGTTGTCAAAGACCTAAAGATTTTAACCTCAATATAGGGCAAAGTTCATCATAGAAATAGAAAAACTCAAACTCTTTCAAGACCATCTCCAACACGCGCAAACTGAGCATTGTTTAAAGCATAAAAGAAACCATGTAACAGTTATCCACCTCTAAGCGTGGCTCATGAAATCCAAAGGCACACATCTTTGTACACTGTCCATGTAATCTGTGAGAGTGAACAGTTCAAGGTTTGTCTTGTCCAAGAATTTGTCATGCCCACTTGTAGCAGTCGGATCTTACACGCTCACAGTTCTTTGAGTGATGGCGCAGAATATTCATTTTAGTTCCCTGAGGAACCATGTTTGTACATAAATTTGAAGACCCTTTAACGTATTAAGAATCTTCACATAATGTCAAGTTTCTATACCAGTTTAAAGTTTTTCCAAGAACCTTTACAATTATACATGTATATGTTTTTAAAATGTTCGCTACACTCGCATCACATTTACAGAAATGGAAATAGAACCATCTACTAACGTAACATCTATTAAGAGGTTCTTTAGGGAACCAAACATTGTTTTCTAAAGGTGCTGTGGTGAAGACCACCTGTGTCTAATCTAAGCCAAATTCATGGCCAGGGTTAATTTAGTCCATGTCAGACCCAGCCCAAATGGCTGAGCTTGCCAACATCTGTCTGTGGCTAAAATGAAAATGATGAGCATGGATGCATTATACACAGTGCTTGTGGTGATGTTTTGGCAGGCATATGATTGTTTAATAGGTGGATCAATCCAGTGCCTGTTCTGCATACATATTTAAATAATTAAAAAATGCCAGTTTTCTGAACAAGCTCACTTAATCACTGACTTTGTTTTGAAGGAGCAGTTACTTCTGAGACAGCTAGAATATTTGGTGAGACCAGTAGCCAAGACAGAGGCAAGTCAAACTGTAAATACCAACAAGTGCAAGACCAATCCAAGACAAAAAATTTTGAGTCCAAAAAAAGGTTCAAGCACTTCAGCCCTGTCTTGTTCATCATTGCACAAAGAACATAATTGTCCATTATGGTAAGTGCAGTGATGGAGACATCTCAAGAAACAAAGGATTCCCCTTCAGATGAGCTAGTGAGGAAACACTAGAAGCTACCCAGAACAGCGAAATATGCTAAACAAGACTTTGTATTGTCTACACAAGGTTTTTTCTACTCAGTGAATGTTAGTCTGTTGACAAAATAGCTGTTTTTGCTGTTTCTGATCCTGGCTACCAGAGTTAGCACTGCAGCTAATGACACAGGACTAGAACCACCTCAGACTTCCCAGTCATAATTCTTAGCCATGCAGAACAGCATCCTCATTGGCTTTCTATGAAGCAACACGAAAAATATCCTAATCATGATTTCAGTTTTGAAACCTGTAGTGTTCCCTGTGTTTTCTTATTTCATTCTTTCCACCATGTAAGTTCTTTTTTCCTGGAGCAGTTCCGAAAAAATTGTCAGAACCAGAGCAGGAGTACCCAAATCAAGTCTTGGAGGGCTAGTGTCCAGCACAGTCTGATAGTTTCCCTCCTCAAACACACGCTCTACACCTGACAATCAACAAGTGTATAAAGTCAGGTGTGTTTGAGCAGGGAAATCACCAAATTTTGGACACTGTAAGGGTTAGCACCCAGATGGGCCAGCATAAGGTGGTTGAGAGCCATGCTGTCGCAGCAGGCGACGAGTGGCCAGGGTAACAGTAATCAGTGTTTTATGTGTGCAACCTGGGCCAAAGCTCTTATACGGTTGTCTCATCAGGTGATGCTATATCCTTGTGCCTGGTGGCAGGTGTGGCCAGCATGGTGGCTAGGCCACACTGGACCCCCAGCAATAAAAAATGGTAAAAGGCTCTTGGACTTCTTCCTCTACCCTAACTGAAGTACGCCAGCTCAAACATAGCCCTTCAAGACCCGATGTGAGCACCCCTGGGCTAGAGACCTAACTCTTAACTATTCCTATTTATTCAGTGCAGCCCAGAGAAGGACATCTTCTCCTCTTCAGTTTTGGTTCCTCTTAGTGTTTCTTCCTCATGCTCTTATGAAGAATGCAACCAACATTTAAAGGTGTGTCCACATCCATTTTGCTATTTTGATGGGGAAAAAAACAGACTTCATGCCCATGCAAGGCATAAAATGTCCTAACTCTCTTAATTATTCAGAGGTGTGTTTTGCAATAGGACAATCAGAATGGCACATCACTTCACCTTGTCTATGTTCTTAATAAGCACTGTGCACCCCCACGTTACTAAAACATGTCACTTAAATACGGTTTAATAACACGCCGCTAATTTTAGATGTAGTTTCTGTTGGTCAAAAGTGTCATTTCAGTGCCTTAAAATAGCAATGCACTGAAAATGCGCCCTGCCTCACCTCATTTAAAAAGCACCACTCTTATGAGCGGAAGTTATTATTTTTTAATTATTAATTTGTTTTTAAAAAAACATTTATATACGTGCAGGTATGACGTGTAAAAAAAAGAATGCAATGGCGTTAAACTAGCAAAAAGACTTTGCTAGTTGTGCTAAATAGGGCCCTAGAAGTCAAAAGTCACCTTCAACCACTCTTTCCCAAAATGTGTCCCATCCTATTAAACCCCATACAGCTCTACCATAAGGTGGAGCAGACCTGTGGATGTGGATTACGCCACAGCAGGGCTTACTGTGAGCTTTTACAATCACTAGAAGTCATGTCATGTGGCTCCACACATTCTTATAGCTACAGAAGGCATTCATTTCATAGTAGATGATGAATCACAAATTGCTACTCAATAATTTCTTGATGTCTCTAAATGAATAACTGATCCACAGGCCTGGAGTGGGGTTAATGCTACCAGGGCACTCATCAGTGAGCAGTGAATGGGAATTGGAGTCTCTGAAATAGGCAAAAGAATGCTTTTAATTCTGTAAAGAGATTAGTGCTGGACACAAGCAAAAACAGCCTCCAGTCACATTGTGCAAGCACACCGAGACAGCTGCAGAGCAAGCAAGAGAGAGAGAGAGAGAGAGAGAGAGAGGCGCACTCAGAGGAAAGGTTGAGATTGGCCCCGTCTGGCTCACAGCTGATGCTGGAAGCGAGAGAATAGATGGAGAGGCATTTGAACTCAGACAGGCTTTTCTTCCCTCGCTTCTGATATCTGATGACAGGAACCAGAGAGAGAGTAAAAGACAGGGGGAGAGAGATACGGCTGGGTAGAGAGCGCGGGGTTGAGGCAGAGAGGAGGTAAATATTAAAAGGCGAAAAGTGAAATAAGGAGACATGACAATGACGAAAGCTCAGAACAAAGGAGCTCGACTCCAGCAAAGTGGAACGACACAATTGGCCACGGTCTGAACGGAGAAACCAATCAGACGAGGTGGCAGAGGCGGGCATCAGTGCAGCCCATTTTCTCTCTTCCTCTCCAGCGTATAAATTGATTACATTTCAAAATGCACATAAAATGATTATATTGCTAAGCCAACATTAGAGAATTAATGTCGGATATTGGATAAGCTTCACAGCAGGGGTCCTGCTGCCAGAACATGTTTTGGTGGATTTTTAGCCCCCAGCCATAGTAATGTGTCCTCGGGGAGCAAATCCTTTGATCGTGGCATTAAATCGGGTTGATATGTTGAACTGGTTACATAGACCTGGCTGAGATAGCAATGCCAATTATCTCATTTTCCATCTCACACTGTCTTGCAGTCCGCTCTCATGCATAATGCACGCACATCCAATCAATACTTCACTGAGTTGTTATATTAAAAAAAAAAGAAAACATCAATCAGTTAAACAAACCAAATAATCAAAAATAAGGTTTAATTCATTTATCAATCAACTAATCAACCAGTCAGTTTGTATACCAATCATTCTTTCAACCAATCAACCAACCAAACTAACTAATCAATCAACCATCTAATTAATCAACCAGTCACTCATTTAACTAATTGGTCAATCAACCAACCAACCAACTAACCCATCAGTCAGTCAACAACTAATTGACCAAACAATCAAACTGACCAATTAACCAACCAATCAATTTATCAACACTTCAGTCAGTCAACCAATCAATCAGTCAACCAGTCAACCAACCAATAAATAAACCTCTCAGACAGTCAACCATTCAAATCAACCAACCGACCAATCAACCAGTCAGTTGGTCAGCCAATCAGCCAGTCATTCAACAAGTCAAACAACCAAGCAACCATTCAACCAAGTCAGTTAACCAATCAGTCAACCAGCTGTTAAATCTACCTACAAATAAACCAAATATTTAACCAAAGGAGCCAATCATCTTAAAAGGATTTAAACTATTAAAACCAACTAACTAACCAACCAGCCAACCAATCTCAACAATCAGTCAATATATTAACTAATCCCTTCACAAATCAATTAAACAAACCAATCCACCTGTCAATTAAACATTCATCAACAAATAAATCAACCAACAAATCATTTGTGAAGCAAACTAATCAATCAGAAAAAGAAACATGAGCCATTGATCATCAAGTCGACCAACCAACTGATCACTCACACAAACTCAATCAATAAATCCAATAGAGTAAGAAATCATTCAGATGGTGCAGGCTGATTTCTCTATGTCTGCTCAATGGCTGTAGCCCACAGTAAAGTACAGTCTCGGTTTTTCACTCTAGATCTCCATCCCTCTGCAGAGCCATGAGTGAAACACACTGAGGACATTACTCCGCACAACGGCTCATTTAAAGCAGTTTAAGACTGAACATCAGCATTTCCCTGGGCTTGTCCTTGTCATCAGGGACCTTTTTTATTGCATTTTTTTTTTAATTCTCCTTTTCAGCTCGACTAAGGTCATAGCAGTCTTCATTATATCCACCTGAATGATCCCATCTTAAGCTTATTGCTCACTACAATTGGAATCGTTTTATTTATTTATTGCTCTTAACCCTGGGCTTACATATAGAAGGAATAGCTGAGAAGATGCTGAAATCTCATTGCCACTGAAATTATATCACACAAATCCAATAATATAGCAAATCCAAAAAAGGCAATCAAAGCAAAAAGGGATATCACAATATACCAGTATTGACCCTAACCATGATATATGATATATAACTATATTGATATTGTGTTATTAATATACATGCCATGCCATAATACTATAAACAGTACTGCATCAATAAGTATGTGGTTCACACTCCAACAGTAGGAGGCAGTATTAGTCCTTAATTGCCCCCTTTAGAGTAAGCAGTTAGTTTGCTCGAACCAAAATGGTCAATAAATGTAACAAATTACCTTAAGAATCTTTTCACTGTCCATTAACCTACAGTGGTAGTTTTTTAACCAGTTTAACCAGTTTTTTTTTTAAGTTCCTGTGTTACCCCCGAGATGTTTGAAGCCTTACAGCAGCACATTCATCATTTTTGTAGCAGAGAGTAAACATCAAACTCCAAAGTGAAAGATTCCAAAGTGTTTATGACAGTCGTGTTATTTTATTTTAGATTTATATGGTATATTTATTGGAAACCCTCCTAAAACAGCTAAAATGTTCATTAGCCTAACACTCCCTTGTTTGCTGGAGTTGCTTTAATGCATGTAACAGAGTTGTGTTACAATGTTCCGTTTATGCTTTCGCAATTATCTTGTTTGGGCCAGACCTTTTCAGTTTGGCTAACTGCAGCAAGGTGCCTCAAACCATGACCCAAACCAAAGGACCATATTTGGTCCAACCAAAGGGGAGATCTTCATCCTGATCAGATTGAACCATGGCTGTTTTATTTGCAGTGTGAAAATCCTTTTTGGACGGTTCTTGAGATGGAGCTTCAGATCTAATACAGGATGCTGAGGCAGGCTTTCGTCACAAATGTCATGGGGATTTATATGTACCTGATTGTGACTGTGAAAATAATCACTGTCTAGGTGGGGGACAGATGGAATTCCTTATATTGTCCAGGATCTAACGTTACATTTAAGGTTGAAATGGCAAATTGGGTTAAATTTAGGACCAGATTGAAAATAAAAAGCTGACTTTAGCTTTAAAAATGACATCTGGACGGCAGTAACTTTGGTAGCCTAGTAACTATCCAAATTCAATGTTGTATAATAATGTAAAAATAATATAATAATGTAATAGTAATGTAGCAATATTCAACTTAGAATTGCTTCTGTCTCAGTCATATCTTTGTCTCTTGGTCTTGGACTTAGTCTTGACTCAGACTCGAACCTCTTTTGTCTTGGTCTTGACTCAGACTCAACCCTCTTTGGATTCACTGTTGTCTTGGATTCTACTAGTCCTGGTCTTGAAGTTGATAATGGTGGTCTTGACTTCAGCTCAGCAGAATGTGTGACAATGTAGTTGGTGCTGCATCACATATTATAGCATAAACATGAAGAGCTAAAGCTTTTATTTGGGCCCAGATTTTACCAGGGATGTGGATATTGGAATCATATCAGTATCTGCTGATATTTGCTGGAAATAACATTATCAGACACCTACAGGCAGAAGAACAGATATGGACTACAAAGCACTGTTGTTCGTCGCTCTGGATAAGAACGTCTGCTAAATGCTGTAAATGTAAATGTAATGCATTTATTGTTTTTTTCTAAAAATGACAAAAGGGAATTTGAATTTGAATATATGTAATAATGCATTTATTTGCTGATTTTAAAATGGAGATAATTAAAATCTAAAATAAAAAATGTGCTTTTTCATTATGCTAAACTGTAATAGCAATTGGTTTGTTTATGGCCCAGGATGTGAAAAAATGCTGTTTTCTTTGGAGTATTTTTACCCAATGTACCCATAACTGGAAGCTGATGTAATTGAATTGGCAGTTAGTGTTCCCCAAGAATGTTTAGCTGTGCAATGACATCAGCGTTAGCAGCAGTTGGAAAAGATATAATGGATGACGTGGACTCTGGAAGAGCAGAATGTTTACTATTCTAATTTTACCTCATTTTTAAGCTCATAGAAATATAGTTTATATTCACTTTACTCTTGTGTAATCCAACCAGATGTCATCACAGTTTCTGCATTTTCTTTGACTTGGCATTGGCAGATGTGTTCATAAAAAATAACAGATATTGTCAAAGACCTAAATATCCGTGCTGTGGTCTATATATAATATGCCCAATATTGTTGCAGCTCTTTATTTTACTGGGTGTGCTGTAGTTTTACAGTGACGCTATAATACAAAACCTCTATATAATAAGCATACTGCCTATAAGACCTTGGGCTCTATTTTGCCAATCTTACACAATGGCTGGTCACCTCACTATTAAAAGGCAGGGGGCCATGAACTAAGGTGCATTGCTATTATAATAGGATGGTTAGAGTTCAAACCAGGTTTTCGGTGAGGAAAAGGACTTTCCAGAAACAGAGGGTCGCAGGTTCAAGTCCTGAACCGTGTACCACTGAGGGACCCTTGAGCAAGGTACCATCCTGTTACACTGCTCCCCATGGTCTCCCCGCTGCCTTCTGCTCTACGTGAGCATGTGAAAGTGATTATTATTTGTCACTGTGAACACACTCAAGCACTACAACAAAATGTGTCTTCTGCATTTAACCCATCACGCATGCCCACGTGGAGCAGCGGGCAGCTACCAACAGCGCCAAGGGAGCAGTGTAGTGGGATGGTACCTTGCTCAAGTGTACCTCAGTAGTGCCCGGACCGGGACTCGAACTTGAGACCTTCAGGTGCCAAAGGCAGCGTCCTAACCACTAGGCCACCACTGCCTAATGGGTTAAATGTGTGATGGGTTAAATGCTCAAAAAATGTTCATGCACAAAATGGTCCCATTTTGAGGTGGTGCACTTTCTGTGTGATTGAGTGTGTTCACAATGACGATTGGTCACTTTCACTTCACAAAATAGGGCTATTTGAGTTAGCGTTATCAGTTGACCAGGTCACGTTCTAGTCTTTCAACAGTGCAACACTGTTGTGAAATCAAGTGTTTGCTTGTTCTCTGCTGCGTGTGCATGATTACCACTACGATTGGGCATAAAAACCCCAGCTGACAAATTAGTTTTGCCCTGCAGTGTGAACAAAGCCATATTTAGTGGATCCATTTTAGTGTTTTTGGTCTATTTATTCGTGAAATACTGAAACTACATAATTGAGCGTCATTTTGAACGGGCCAGTGGCAAAAAAGTGAGTGGACCTAGGCCCCCCCAGAGCCCAGGCACAGCGCTGCCACTGGTGTCGGCGCTGCTTAAACAGGGAAAGTGCTGGCAGGTGCTGTGGGTTCATGCAATTAAACCCAAGATTTAAAATAATGAAGAAAAAAAAAACTTTTTAAAAGCGACTGACAGTGAGGAAGATGGTGAGTCATCATAATAAGCTGCAGATGTGTGCGTGTGTGAGAGAGAGAGAGAGAGAGAGAGAGAGAGAGAGAGAGAGAGAGAGACGACGGGAGAGGGAGCTAGATGGAGAGAATGAAAATGAGAATGAAATTGAAGTTGGCTCTGAAATTACCGTGTTATAGGTCACATCGTTATTGCTGGTTGTTTGTTTGTTTGTTTGTTTTGCCTTGCGGAAAACAAGCCGAACAAACGGCACACTTTCTCTCTCTCTCTCTCTCTCTCTCTCTCTCTCTCTCTCTCTCTCTCTCTCTCTCTCTCTCGCACTCTCTCTCGCTCGCTCTCTGCCTTCACTAATATCCTATCTCCCCCCAATCTGATCTAATAATACAGCGACTGTTCTCCAGTGTGTGTGCATGTGTGTGTTTGAGCGGGAGAGAGGAAGAGAGAGAGAGAGCGAGAGAGATGTCGAGATAGGTACATAGGGAAAGATCACTCCTCGTCTGTTTACCAAAGGGCCCTACCTTTAAATAGAGTCTTCTCCGTTCCAGCAGAGCAGGCTGCTGTGTGTGTTTGTGTGTGTGTGCGGGGGTGTGCATGATGCAGGAGCTCTAATGAGTGTGTGTACCTGAGCCGACGCGGCGCTCTCACATTAGAGGCAGCCCCACTTTCTCTGATGCCGAATCTCCGCTGTACGTTGCAGCAACTAACCACATCGACAGAAAACAAACAGAACATGCGGGAAAGTCAATAACTCTGGGTTATTTCACAAAGCAGGAATTCTCCCCTATGCCTGGCCCACACTGCAGGATAATCGACTTGGTTTTGAGGCTATTTTGTCCGCTCCCAGCAATCACGAAGAGGATTGTCTACTGGGGCGACAGGCGGCCCAGTTCAACACCTGCCTGCTGATCTCCCAACATCACAGACATTATGACCATGCAAATTCACCACAAATACTACATCTCCCAGAATGCCTCAGGCTGGGGCCCGACCCAGCACCGCCATGTTTATAAGGCGAGTGCGCTGTGGTTCATGCTACCGGCAGGAAAGGAGTGAGCTGCAAAACCAGCCAGGTAAAGAAGCCCTGTGCTGAAAAGAGGTAGAAAACCAAACACAGCATGCAATGTGGCAGTTGTATTATGTTAGCGTAGCACAAAGCTTGGGCCTTGCTCTGGTGGTGCTGGTAGGGAGACTCTTGGATTGGGGAGATGAGAATTAAGACTTTAAGGCTGCAAGTACAGGCATCCGTGCTATGAGTGGGGACCACGGACCACTGCAGGAACAGAAAGCCTTCGGTGCCGCCACTTACAGCAAACGGGGGCCAGCAAGAAGCTAAATGCAAGCCTCCCTTGCCGTGCCTGGCACACTCGCTGGGCCTCACAGACGGCCTGATTTTCCCTCACGTGGAGGCTGGAAGACCTAGAAGAATATGAGCGACTTCTGCAGGTCAATTGGTGTGTTACCATCTGTTTAGTGGGCACCGACTGTAGCCTGGCTTCATTCCCAAGAGAGTAAAACTCCTACTTTCTACTACCACCCACTAACCACTTTATTAGAAACACCCCCCTTACACTTCCATTCACTGGCCACATTATTGGGAACAGCACCTTATACATCCACTCACTGGCCACTTTATTAGAAACACCCTTGTTATACTTCCACTCACTGGCCACTTTATTAGAAACACCCTTGTTATACTTCCACTCACTGGCCACTTTATTAGAAACACCCTTTTAATACTTACACTCACTGGCCACTTTATTAGAAACACCACCGTATACGTACACTCACTGGCCACTTTATTAGAAACACCACCGTATACGTACACTCACTGGCCACTTTATTAGAAACACCTCTTTATGCTTACACTCACTGGCCACTTTATTAGAAACACCACTGTATACGTACACTCACTGGCCACTTTATTAGAAACACCTCTTTATGCTTACACTCACTGGCCACTTTATTAGAAACACCACTGTATACGTACACTCACTGGCCACTTTATTAGAAACACCACTGTATACGTACACTCACTGGCCACTTTATTGGAAACACCGATCAACATGAGGTAAAGTTGCAGCCTAAAAAGTCGCTTTTATTAGATTTGAGTCATAAAATACAGAAGCCGCTACAGGCCTGTATGCATGCGTGTGTGTGTGTGTGGCGTCGGGGCGTCGCATTGGTGAGTGGCAGCACAGCAGCTGCAGCTTTAACAGGACTGAGTCACTTCTCATCCATCCTCTTCTCTATTACACTCTGAGAAAGACCCCTCTCACTGCGGCCATTCATATTACAGAGCCTGAGTAATCCACACACACACACACACACACACACACACACACACACACACACACACACACAGACAACAGACAACCAGTCAATGAAATGACTAATTTGTGTAACATGAGACAGGGACACACTTCCTGTTGAGTCATATAGTATGGGAAACAGAGTGTGTTTGTGTATGTGTGTGTGTGTGTGTGTGTGTGTGTGTATAGAGTATAATACTGAACCTGTATTTATTCATAATCTGTGTTATTATTGATATCTGATAAACAGTAAATCACACTGTTCTGATTATAGAGCTACACTTAGCAACATCACTCATTTAGTATTAGTGTATATGTTACCACTTTTACATGAGCTCTTCCTCCCTCTCTCTCTTTCTCTCTGACTCTCTCTCTCTCTATCTTTTTCTCTCCTTCTCTGGCACCCTGTCCTCTTTCCTCATTCTCTCTCTCCCTCTCTCTCTCTCTCTCTCTCTCTCTTACCTCTCTCTTTTCTCTCTGTTCTCTCGTCACTGCGTTGCGCCATCTCTTACATCTGAGTTTCACTCTTTCTTACTCTGTGTCTGCACTGCGTGCTCTCTCCAAATACCCCTCCACTATCTTTTACTCTCACCCCCCCCTCTCTCTCTCTATCTATACCTCTCTTCCTCTCTCTCTCTCTCTCTCTCTCTCCCCCTCCACTGTAAGACTGTAAGAATGCTAGTCTGCAGTAAAGTGTGACCTGCTCGAGTGCAGGTGATGAATTTGCAAGACACAGCACCCCCCCCCAGAATAAACACACACACACACACATACACACACACACACATACACACAC
>JBBPDA010143010.1:0-20954 GCA_037974385.1 Arnoldichthys spilopterus
AGAAAGAGAACGAGAGACAGAGAGAGAGAGAAAGAGAGAGAGAAAGAGAACGAGAGAGAGAGAGAGAGAGAGAGAGAAAGAGAGAGAGAAAGAGAACGAGAGACAGAGAGAGAGAGAAAGAGAGAGAGAAAGAGAACGAGAGAGAGAGAGAGAGAGAGAGAGAGAAAGAGAGAGAGAAAGAGAACCAGAGAGAGAGAGAGACAGAGAGAGACAGAGAGAGAAAGAGAGAGAGAGAGAGAAAGAGAACGAGAGAGAGAGAGAGAGAGAGAGAGAGAGTGAGATCAGCAGCAGATTTGATGCTATAGAGCAGGCGGAGCTCGGATAAACGCCTGTGTGTGTTAATAAGCAATGATAAGCTCTGATAAATGCAGGACCAAAGGTCAGCGGTGTATTTGGGTATTAATATTAATAAGGGGAGTTTGATCTGCTTTGGTAATGCTCCAAACTCTACTCAAGTTCTTTTTTTAAATAGATGAAAGTGACTATTTGTCATTGTGAACACACTCCAGCACCACAACAAAATGTGACCTGTGCATTTAACCCATCACACGTGCACACGTGGAGCAGCGGGCAGCAATCAGACTGGGGTGCAGTGTAGCGGGGTGGCACCTTGTTCAAGGGAACCTTGATATATGTATATATATATATGGGTAAGAGAGGGGGATAAGAGAAGTAAATGGAGAAAGAAGAAAAGTGAAAGAGTGAGGAGAGAAAGAGTAAGGAGAAAAAGGACATTAAAAAAGAAAAAGATAAATAGTGAAAAAGAGCAAAAAAGACAGACAGAAAAGACAAAAAGAAAAGAAAAGAAAGAGTTAAAGATTGAAGGAAGGTGTGATAAAGAGAGTGAGAAGGAGGAGAGAGAAAGATTTAGAAAAATTCAGAAAAAGAAAAAGTAAAAGTGTACTTGTACTCAGAAACCCACTGTATTTGAATAGGGCCCAGTAGACAATGTAAAGTGTACCATCATCCCTGATGGAACTCAGTGGACTCTCAGCATGGTTAAGGTTAGAATTAGGGCCAGGGTGAGGATTAGGTTCTGGACTGAGGTTAAGCTTAGATTAGGAGTGGTGCACTTTTTAAGCGCTGGGTCTTTCATTAGGAACTTGAAAGTTCAATCACCGGTAGAGCTGCACTAATCCATGCCTGGGCGTCCAAGTCACCACAATTGGCTTAGCTCCTTCTGGGTAGGTAGGACAGCCCTCCCTCTCCCACATCACTCAGCACAATACGAGCTGACCTAATGATGTTTATATACAATAACACTCTGATACACTGCTCAAAGTGGCTTTAGGGGAAAAAAGAGTCAATGAAGAGAGAAAAAAAGTGGTAGTCAAGTAAAAGCAGAAAATAAACAATAGCGAAAAAAAAATGCAAAATGTAAAAAAAAAAAGATAATGCAGCATAGTAATTATAAAAAATAAATTATAAAATAAACATTTAACAACAAAGGAAAAACAAAAGCGTCTTTCAAGATCAAGTGCTTAGTGTAGATATGCTGCCTGCAAGTGCTCCCTGGGGAGTCCCTTCTTACAACTCCGGGGGTCGTGAACATGACATGGCGTGTGTTCAATTGATTTTGATCAGAAACAAGATGGATGAACTGAGATGCGCTTGCGTCCTTTTGTATTCCATCGCCAAAGTGAGTGATTATTTTGCATTACTGATTTTGCATTACATCGCCTTGTGTTTGTTAGTGCCACCCCACTCTCCACATCACCTCAGTAACTCAGGCATCATAGTAAAATGAGAGTTCACCACTGCTAATTATGACTTTCGCGTGCTCGGAAACTAATTTCAATATTTCTGACAGCGTGCGGAGGCTCACGTCTTGAATCAGAGAAGAGAAAAACGGGTTTAACTAAAGCTGTGTTCACGCTACATGATTCTGAAAGTGGTCTGATCGCTGTACTCTTCACACTACACAACCTCGAGCCAAGTCAGACACTTGTGTAGTGTGAACAGCTACGCCATCTTTCAGCTCTGGTCCGTCTCCTCTGCGAAAAAACGTTCTATCATGGAAAGTCACGTGACCGTCGAACCAAACAGGAATTTAAAAGTGGACGGCCAACATGAAGAAGCACTGTTTGCGATCATAAGCTCTGAAAAAATGTGCAAAAGGTAAAAGGGGTGTGGCTGAAGGAATGGATCAGCACACGTGGGCAGAATGGATTGTCTGTTCTACAGGGAGTTGGAGGTAAGTCATTAAATACTGTTCAGTTTGCTGAGTCCACTGTCACACAGCTATACTCATTTTTTGTTTTTTTAGCTAAGGTGAACATCCCCCTCCACTTTCCATCGACTCATGTTCTGTGACCTCATTGGCTGTAGCTCACCAATGACTGGTCTAGATATTTAGTGGTCTGGACAATTGATCATAGTAGTGTTTGTAGTGTTTACACATAGCAACTGTTCATCACCGATCAAACAAGTGACGTGAACGTGCCTATTTGTCACTGTGAACACACCCCATCACACAAAATGCATCACAACTAAATTTGACCTCTGCATTCAACCCATCCACACGAGGAGCAGGGGGCAGCTATTAAAAGCACCTGAGTAGCAGCGTAGCAGGTTGGTATCATGCTCATGGGTACCTTCATCCCTCAGATCACATGGGCAATTCCACCACTGCCCTTTCCTTGCTGATTTTCCACTCCGTTTGGTGAAAATGGATGTAAATTTGTTTAAATGTAAATGTAAAGTAGGTAGGATTTTACAAACATCTCGCTAAGACGCTATTAGCATAAAGCAGCTAAGTGCTAATTCTGGGGATTTATCTTCAGTGTGAATTTAAGTGTCTTTGCTGGTGATGAGGTCTTATCAAATAATCAGACCTATTTCTTATCCAAACTATTGTTAAAAGTACATGTTTAAAAGCTAGATCCCCAAACATTAGATTGGTAGTGCAGAAAAACTGCTTACCTTCATACAGCCAATCGCTGAGCCCGTTGAATATCACACCTTCTTTGCCGGTGGAAACCAGGCGGATGGAGCGGCTCTCTATGGTGGCTCGGTAGTAGATATTATTCTCAAAGATGAAAATCTGCAAGAGAGCGAGAGAGAGAGAGAGAGAGAGAGAGAGAGAGAGTCAGTCAGTCAATGGAGAAGGATGAAATGATGCTTAGTTAATGCTGTAGGGTGATGACAAGACAATAACACATGATCTGAAGATGCAGATGCAACTGCACTGAAGTTGGAAAGTTACAATCCAGTGGTTTTCAACATTTTATTGTGACCCCTGCGCAGATCATACCTGAGTATAATACAGTAATCAGTAATCTATTCACTCCTTCTTTGCACAGAATTAAAATTGAGCTATTTGAAAACAAAAATCTAAAGAAAATGTGTATTTTACTGTCTATACACATCTACTGTGTAAATAAAGCACAATCATGCATTACTCTGATGATCACATTCCAGTTTTGAGCACAACTCTGAATTCCACCAAAATAACTGAACAGACTCAAGGCCAGAGGAGGACGGGTTTCCATTCTGAGACTTGGTTCCTCCCAACGTTTCGTCCTACAGTTTAGGGAGTTTTTCTTTGCCTCGAAACATTGACATTAGAGGCTCGGACCCAGATTGTGTAAAGCAGCTTTGTGACAATGTCAGCTGTAAAAAGTGCTATAGAAATAAAATGGACTTGAATTGACTCAAATCAGGCTGAGCTGCATCTTACATGGATCTTTAGCTGTTAGTGGGGCAAAACAAACACACAAAAGTAACACACACACACACACACACACACACACACACACACACACACACACACACACACACACACGTGTAATACTCTATCTTTGTACTAATACACAGACACCTAAACCTAAACCTAACCCTTACCTTTACCTCTGTAATCAAGAGACAATCTTTCTGCTCTTTTAGTTTTTCCAAAAAAACCCAAAAAGTTTAATTTGTGAGCAAGAAAACGTCTGTAAACTCCAATATTCCTATCATTATGAGGACATTTAGGCCTCACATTGTTAAATACACTTGTACACATTCGTGCATGCGCGCACACACACACACACATTTTTTTTGGCTCACTTTAACACATGTGAAATAGCATAAAATAGCAATAGCATAAAATGTCCCATTACTTTTGCACAGGTCGTATTTTATTTGTCTTCAATATGTTAAATTCAGCACATAAACAGCAATTGTGCATTAAAATATGCATATAAAAAACTGCATGCTTTTAAATAGTGCCATCGCACAGCAAAGAGGGTATTTAAAATAGTAAGTGTTTTATATATATATATATGGAACTGAAGAAAACATTTTTGGTAGAAAAAAAGCTACTGTTGTGGTGCAAAAGCTTTGCAGATGCTGTTGCAATGGAAATACTACAACATTCAGATCTACATTTAGCCATGTAGAAGCTCTTATCCAGAGTGACTTACTACAAAAAAGTGCACACAGTGGAAGCCAATGAGATATAAATGTACTGGAACTACTGCAAGAACATGTGATCTGAGACACATGAGGTGCATGATACTTTGTTGCATGATCTTTGTTGACTTAAAAGCACCATGTAAGTCGCTCTGGACAAGAGCGTCTGCCAAATGCCGTAAATGTAAATGTAATGTAAATGATACGAAAACGAACAAATAAAAATTGCAGTGTGATTTTCATGGGGTGTGTGTAAGAGTGTAGAAGGTTGTTAACCTAGGCCTTCATTGGCTGAAATGGCTTTTAGTACCAAAGCTAAAAGAACCTAGTGACCTTACAGTGCAGAGTTAAAAAAATTTCATTCCACCACTGAGAGCCCAAGACAGCATGACCCTTACAGGTCCAAAGATGGTATATGCAGGTGTTTAGCTCTGACAGCTTTGTATCTGATTCTGGCCTTCACATGAAGCCAATCCAGTTCTCTCAGCAGGGGAATCACATGGGAGAAGCTTATGGACTGAGCGATCTGCAGCATTCTGAATGCCATGTAGGACAAATGGTCTAAGAGGGAGTGGTGGCCTAGTGGTTAGGGCACTGTGCTGGGGACCTGAAGGTTGCAGGTTCAAGTCCCGGCTCAGGCACTATTGAGGTACTGTCCCACTACTCTGCTCCACGTCTTGGAAGTTGCTTTGGATAAAAGCGTGTAGAAACTGAGTAAATGTAAATGTAAGAGGGAAAGCCAGGACAGAAGATCATTAGTCAAGTGTGGGGATGATTAGAGATTAAGCAAGATGTTGAGGAGCCTCTGTGCGAAATAGGAATCCGGTGGCGACAAAAAAAGCATGTTCGGCTAGAACCTGTTTAACACTAAGGGGTGGACAAACGCGCCCATGCGTCAAATCAGTGTTTGTGGAGGCTCAGCTTCCTACCGCGTGTTATGACATGGCGTGTGATTCACAGCTGGAAATAGACTGAGAGCAGTGCTTGACATACATGTCTTCTGTCTCTCACCATGTGCAATTGGTAGATTTGTATTTCTGGATGCATTTTGTGTGCAATCAACAGTCAAATCACTAGGGACCACCTCATCACCTCATAAACCTTTCAGTTTTCACTCGGCCGACATCAGAGACACATTGGAAAAATTGCGAAGAAGTTTACAGCTGCAGAAATAGGAAAAAGTCGAGGGACAGACAACATTTCTACTGTTTCTGCTAAACTGTGTAATGATATCACACAATTTAATTTAAGACATTTTTACAGGTTTATCTACTACTTTTAGTCCTTCATTCCATGACTTTTGTTGGTGCCTCATAACAGAGAAAGTTGAGATCGTTGTGAAGACTTTGATAAGAAACATATGGTTACTGTGTTAAATGCAAGTGCCTTAAAAAGGCAAATCTAAGACGATATGAAAAAATTGAGAAAATGCCCTTACACATCCGCCCAGAAGGTTAACTCCATAAAAAGACTATGTTGCAATTGACCCAAAAGAAAGGTATCAGGCTAGTATTTTTGTTGCCTGCTCCGGGGAGTCTAGATGAGAGGCTGTGAGTGATAGTGATTCAGCTATTGGCAGCACAACACCTATTGATAGCCACTCGGCTCAGGAGAAACGGCTGTAATGCCATATTGATCTCTAATCCCTCCTCCACACTCACTGCTGTGGTGAATCCACATTCATCAGGGAGAGAGTTGGGCCCAGTCAGTCCGCCTGATCCTAAATCCCCTCCAGGTGCCTCCACACAAGTGCATCTGTCTGCAGTCGATTTGATTTACAGGAGCTCTTTAGAATTTTCTTGACTTAAATCTCCTCTGCATCAGTAAAGAAGTAGTGGAACGGTTCATACGTTGCATCGCCGGAAAGAGGCCATACTTTATGCATGATAACTTCTTATCTACCTTTAAATACTAGACTATGACCCAGCCTTCTCCAAACAAACAACTTTGGTGGGGCACAACAGTTTTTTTCTTGAAATTGTCTGACAAAAATGAAAAAGGGTCTGAAACCGAAACACATTTGCCACAAGACATAAAAAAATATTTAAAAATCTTTTTCATCACAGTGTAAAAAACATGTCACCAGTAAGGAACTAATTTATTCACCCTTGTCATCAGTGATAAAACAACTTTAACAAACAACTCTGGGTTGGTGTGTTGTATCTGTGCCTGAGATTTGAAGTCTACAGGATGTTCTCCTCCATTCACACTGCTTCATATTGATATTTTGTAAACACAATTTTTATATTTTTTTATTAAAACATTCAAAAAAATTGGAACAGAGGCAAAATTAGAGTGAAAAGTTTAGTGACATAATTTTAAAACATTCCACAATTCACGAGTGAGCTGGAAACAGGTGAGGGTAACATGCCTGGGTATAAAAGGAGCATCCACCAAAGGCTTAGCATTAGCAAGCAAAGATGGGTCGTGATTCACCACTTTGGTCCCAGCTTCATGAAAGAATTGTCAGTCAGTTCAAAAAGTACATTTCTCAACACAAGATTACAAAGAATTGAGGCCTTTTATCATCTACAGTACATAATATTGTAAAAAGATTCAAGCAATCCAGAGAAATCTCAGTCCCTGTAGGACAAGGTTGGAAACCTTCAAGCCCTCAGAAGGCGCTGCATGAGGAACCGTCATGCTACTGTGATAAATACAGCCACATGGGCTCGGGAGGACTTCAGAAAACCACTGTCACTCAACACAGTCCACTGTTGCATTAAGAAAAGCGGCCTGAAACTCTATAATAAAAAAAGAAAGCTGTACATCAGTTCTATGAAGCAACAAAACAAGTTCTCATGGGCCCAAGCCCATCTTAAATGGATGGAGAAAACAGCAGAAACATGGGCTGTGGTCAGATAAGTCAAAGTTTAAGCTTGTTTTTGGGAAAAAACAGATGTTGAGTTCTCAGTGCCAAAGATAAAATGGACCATCCAGACTATTATCAGCGAACGGTGTGATGTGCCAGTGTGTATGTGTGTGTATTGTTGTTTCATGCCATATTATACCAAATGCATTTTCTGCAAAATTGAACACATTTTGAAGGGTGGAAGAGCACAAAAACATACAGGATTATTACCTGTTATCACAGCTGGTGTGAAGCCATAATAGTCCAGAGAGTAAATGGGCCAGTTCACACTCTCAAAATAGAAAATGTAAGCCTTGATTCACTCTACATGAGGCTGTATACATGTAGACATGTGTGTGTGTGTGTGTGTGAGGGCAGAGGAATGTTAATATGGTGGTTCCAGATGTCTGTCAAGATGGAGAAAAACAAATTAGACCTAGAACCAGGGTTCTAGCTTCCCTTTGGGTTAGATCTTGTTTTTGAAACCTGTGGTAGAAAAATTGGCCATTCAGTAACATCAACAGCTCAGTTAACTGTTGATGCAACAGACTGAGCAGGAAGTGGTGGCCTAGTGGTTAGGAACCTGTATTGTGATCAGTAGGTCACAGGTTCAAGTCCCGGACTTTCTCTTCATTAACTACTGGCAATTACAAAACCAGGACTGTGCACAGGATTGAAGATTAGACTTGAATACCTTGGCACTTCGTCATCCCACAATGTTGCAAGAACATCTGATCAGCTGCTGGAAGGTGCAAAGGCCTGAAGGGAAGGTGAAAATTGTGGGGAGTGTGGGGAAAAAATGTGCGTCGCAACTTTCTTTCTTTTTCTTGAAGTTGTCTGACAAAAATAGCAAAGGCTCTGAAACTGAACCACATTTGCCACAAGACATGAAATTATTGGCAAAATGAAACTGTATATATATATATATATATATATAGATGCATTTTCCACTACAATGTTATAAAAAAAAAACCTTTATTTTAATATTCATCCTTCAGCAGTGATAAAATAGCTTTAACAGACCCCTCCGATGTTTTTTTCTAAATGAAGTGTGTGTTTAACACCTTGTTGTTTCTACAGGCAATTTTATTTAAGATGCCTGGTATTTTTAAGTGTGATTTCCAGAGGGGAATGGGATAGGCAGGTTACAACCCCTCCTAAATCATAACAGCCCAAAATAACAATATAAACTATAATGGAATAAAGTATAATTATACAACAGGACAATCGTATTGGATTATCTGAAATTAATGAATTAAATCATAAATAAAAGTAACATTTTTATCAACAGTGATAAAATAAATAGGTGAATACGATGGATAATTGCTTAAGTTGGCACACAGTGGATCTGTCTCTTCATCACTGCCAGATGGTCATAAAACTGGCTGCCTGTCAATCACTAATAGCTAATAATCTTCCCAACTGCAGCAGTGAAATGAGCTAACACCTCCTGAGCACATGTAAGAAAAGGAGAAAAAAAAACAGTGCAAGTATTCTCACACCTGTACAGCCATCACTGGACAAATAAAGAAGCACAAGTACAGTGCTTCTAATATTATAATAGTTATATATAGTTATTATAATACTACTACTACTACTAACAATAATAATAATAATAATACTATAATAATAGTAATAGTAATAATGATAATAGAAATAGTAATAATAATAATAATAATAATAGTAATAATGATAATAATAATAATAATAGTAAAAATATAGTAATAACAACCACAATTAACAATAAGCGTTTAGACAGAGGGGGACCCTGCTGCCACTTGAACTCCTCAATCTCTGCTTAGAAGGACACTAAAATCTAGGATACCACACTAAAACTGTCCCACTTCACACACACATACATACACACACAAACACACACACACTCTCTCAAATATACACACACACACACACACACTCACAGTGATACACACCCTCACTCCATGTGATAAGGGAGGCGAGGAGCCCTCCTGTAAATGTGAAGGCTTTTTTGGGTAGGACATCTGCTGGAAAAACAGCATATGTGTGTGTGTGTGTGTGTGTGTTGTTAAACCCCTGAGATTAGTTTCAGAGAGGGATTGAGTGTGTGACTCACTCTCTCTGCTGGATGTAGAGCCCAGCTCTACTTCTCTTATGTTTGCTTCAACGTCCTCGTCTCCACACACACACACACATACACACACACACACGCACACATCCCAGGAGAGGTCAGCATACATGCAAGAGCAAACGCACATCCGCACACACACTCTTTATGTCTACGAACATACAATAGCACAGACACAGTAAAGCAAAGCAGTACCTACAAAGTGCATCTTTATGGCAGGTGTTTCTGTATGTCTGCTCTGTGTACTTGTGCTCTCTGTTGACTCCAGTGATACTGAGCTAAAAGAGGCTAAAACTACACTTTTCGTCTATGTTCTTTCATCTTATTGTCATATATAAAATCTCTAAAATGCATAAACTTGTCGGGGGTTTTCCAAACACCCAACACACACACAAACACACACACACACACTGATTTCATTTTTACTCTATAACAGTCTGGTGTTTATACATGTGAAGTGCATTTGTGAGCTTGTGTTAGATTTATGCAAATTAATGTGTATGTTGTATGCAAATGCTCCTCTGTTTATTCGTGTGATTATTTGTGTGTGTAACCTGTATGCAAATGTGTTTGTGTGTGTGTGTATAATGAAGTCAGCTGCCATGTGCAGAGGGCTGCAGACAGTGGCCTAACAGAAAGTGACAGCACTAATCTGGGTTATTTCATGACTAATGACAGGAAAGGCTGGGCCATATCAATTCAGCAGCAGTTCTAATTAATCCAGTGCTTAGATTACAGGTAATTAATTGCATTGTGCTGCTGGGAGAGATCCTTCATGATGAGTCTGTCTGCATACACACATCTCTCACTGTCACACACACACACACACACACACACACACACACAGAGACACACACGCACAAACGCCCATACAGTGCAGCCTATTACTATGGAGATAATAACTCTCAGCTTATACACTACACATAATGAATAACACTTCTGTCATTAGTGTTTAATAATATAATATAATATAATATAATATAATATAATATAATATAATATAATATAATATAATATAATATAATATAATATAATAACACTTATCATTATTATAATAGAACATAACATAATAATGCTTTTATCATTTATATAATAACACTTTTACCCATCCATCCATTCTCTAAACCGCTTCTTCTATTGCGAGTTGCGGGGAAGCTGGAACCAATCCCAGCTGACTATGGGCCCAAGGTGGGGTACACCCAGGTCAGGAGACCAATCCATCACAAGGCATATAATATAATAAAATAACATTTTTATCATTAATATAATACAATATAGTATAACATAATATAATAAATTATATATTCCTACATGACCGTGACCGTCACCTGACCTTGATACCTTTTTTTGAGTTAAAAATACATTTTTCAGTTAAATACAACTGGATACAGTGGTTAAGATGCTCCAAGGTGAGTTCATGTCTAATTCCGAACTGTTTTTTTAGATCCTGCTCTTCTGTGTGAGAGAGCATTTGTGTACAGTGACTTGCATCATCAGCACTGAAATGGCCAGCAGCATCTGGAACCTATGATTGCACTAAAGTTGGTCTTCATTTTGGGATCTTATGTGGATATTTGGTTTTCCCTCACCTATATCCCACAAACAGCACTTCCTAAAAGGATAAAAGTGGTGTTTTCTGCTTCAGGAAGGGTTACGGAATCCACTACAGCACAATGGCTGAAATGTATTTGTTTTCCCTGCACAGTGCAGTCTGAGCACAGTGACTACTCATTACTTTAACTGCTGTGTTTAGTTAGTGCGCGCACTGGTGAATAAAGGTTTCTTCTGAGCCAGATTTTGTTTTGGGGCTCATGAGCTGGAGGGATGTACTATAATCCATGACTATCACTGGTTCACCAGTCGTCTGTCCTTGGACCACCTTTGGTGGGTATTAACACTGCATACCTGGAACACCTCACAAGACCTGACGTTTGAGAAATGCTCCGATTCCGCTGTCTAGCCAACACAGTTTGAATCTCACTATTTCTCCATCAACATCAACTTCAAAACTGGTGATTCACTTTCTACCTAATATACTGCACCTAATATACTGCACACTTGACAGGAGCCACTGAAACGAGATTGTCAGTGTTTTTCAAATGAGCAATTGAAAATTGGGACACTCCAGGTCCCTTTCTGTGCTGCTATCAATGAACTAACATGAACTGTGCTATCATTCATCTCACTGTGGTTCAGGGCTGTAGAACCCAGGAGCTACTTTCTGTTGCAGGATTGGTGTTCTAATGATGTTTATTGATTTTTAAACGAAAAGCCTTGCTCTTCTATCTGCCGTTGCTTAGAATAACAAACTGTAATCTGAATCTTTCATAAGCCTAGTTATCATTTTAAAAACACCAAACTTACAGGAATTTAGTGCCCTTCACAAGGGACCCTTGCCCTTGAATGTGTAGCTCACATGCGTGATACAATTATGCCATTCAGTGTAAAAGCACCTTCGCAGAATGTACCACAGATTAAAAGAGCTGCTTACTTGGATCCTTGGACTTCAAGTGGCCCAAAATGCTACGGCTCAGCTTCTTACAATGCCTAAAAGCATGGAGCACATATGTCTTCATTTGTTACAACTCAATTGAAACTGCTAGTGCTCCTCGATGATGCTTTACATTATGATGCCATTAGCTCCTTATACAAGCACCCACACCCACGGCACTTAACTGCTGGTTAAAGATTAGATGGTTAAATGCAGAGGTCAAATTCACTAATCACTATTCATTGTTCACTGTGTGTGTGTGTGTGTGTGTGTGCGAGAGTGTGTGATTGTGTATTTCACTTCCATATGGCATTTTTCTTTGAATTTTAGCACCCAGGTTCTATTTCTATACTAAGTTAAACTTGTCAGGAAAAAAAAAGATAGTATACACACAGCAGCCATAACATTAACACCACTGACAGGTAAAGTGAATAAGATTGACACTGCAGTTATGTCATTACAATGTTGCCTGTCAGTGGGGTGAGATGTATTAGACAGCAAGTGAACAGTCAGTTCTTAAAGTTGATGTGGTGGAAGTAGGAAAAATGGTCGACTGTAAGGGTCTGAGCTCCTTTGACAAAGGCTGTATTGTGACGAGTAGACCACTGAGTCAGAGCATGTAAGTGTTCCAGGTAAGCAGTAGTTAGTACCTACCAAAGTGATCCAAGGAAGGACAAGTGACAGGGTCATGGGTACCCAAGGCTCAGTGATGCATGTGGGGAGTGAAGGCTAGTGTGAAGAGCTACTGTAAGTTAAAAAGTGATGCTGACTCTGATAGAAAATGGTCAGAACACACAGTGCACCACAGTCAGAGCTGTTTCAGCAGCATGAGAAGGACCTGCTCAGTATTAGGCAGGTGGTGTTAATGTTATGGCTGATCAGTGTATGAGTCGTAATGTGAACATTAAAATGTGCAGAAGCGCGTTCTCTGCAGAGAATATGTAATAATTTGACTTTGAAAATCAACAAAACATGACTTTTGCATAAGACTGTATACCCTCCACCAACAGGGGGTGCTGCAGTATGCCGAGGACCTCGGCTTCCAGCAGTTATGTGCATATGGAATTAACTGTAGTGAAGACAGGGGGAGAGATCACTCTCGGCTGGTCACTCTCACCCTACCCTCTAGTTGAACGATGAAGGATATTAAAAATAAGACTTCACTTGCAGTTTCCTCCAAACTACAGCTAGCATTAATCAACTGGGCAAGGGGCGGAGGTGGCCTTATGGTAAAGACATGTCCTTGCCCGGGTACCACTGAGGTATCCTTGAGCAAGGTTTCATCCCACTATGCTGCTCTCCAGGCTCTGTCCCACGTGTGCACATGTGATGGGTGCAGACATCACATTTTGTTGTGGTGCACTTTGTGTGTGTTTGAGTGTGTTCACAATGACGAACAAACTCTAGTCGTACTGTGCACATTTTGTGCAAAAGTCCTAAAACATCTGAGAAACTGATCTGTGAACTACCCACCAGGAAGCCCCCCTGAGAACTACACAACTTCAAGGTTTTTTTTCTGTTTGTATTTGCACCACCCGTAGCAACACTGAAGTGACATAAGCCAGCCGATGGTTAGTATAGCGACCACATAGGAGAAGATGGAGGATGCCATGATCAGAGTGCTTGAACATGTCAAAACCGAGCTGTAGTTCTTCTGTCACATATCTGCTCAATTAAGTATTTCCACTTGTCTGTGTTGTTTTTGTCCCAGTTTGTTAGCGCTAAGAGCTTTTGTTTACACAGCTAACACTGCACACACTTTAAATGGCAGCTGCAAACCCCTTTATCTGGACCAGTCACCATTCACTTATGACTTGTGGTTCCACTAGTGCTAGAAAGTATTTACCCTGAACAAAACCTTGTTCTAAGAACTATAATCATTCTCAGCTCAACACACAAAAAGGGGGAACTTCCTCCAGTGGTTCTAAAATAGATAAAAAAGTTACCTGGCTTACATACCTGCTCCTATACTGTAGCTACTCTCCTCCAGTGTTTACTCCCGATAGTTCAGATAGAGAAGCAATTACAGATGTGATTTTTGTTTTTGTTTTGTAAGCTGGTGACAGGGGATGCCTGGCGGGTATCAAATGGAAGAAAATTCCTAATCTTGTGTGCACAACTATCTTCTATTTTTGTACTTACTCTCCTGGGTATGGCCTGAGGGGAGACAGGGCTCCTTCTGGGACTGCCAAAATGGTTACAGACACGCACACACACACACAGCCTCAGAATGTTAGATCTAGATATCAGCGTTATAAAGCCTGGTATCATAATAATGCTTAATAAATAAAATATCATGCAGCCCTACTGAAAGAACCAACATTTACATTCACAGCATTAAGCAGATGCTCTTACCCAGAGGAAAGCACCGTGCTGTCTAGTCTACAAAGAAAACCTGTCACACAAGTAAACCTTGGATCTGGAATAAGATTCTACCAGAGCTGATGCTAATCCTTTACATACAAAAGACATTTTTGTATAGTTAGTTAAAAGTGTGTTAGTTATGTTGGGACATGTAGTTATCAGTAGGGCGAGCAATGGCCTAGTGGTTAGAACATTACCCTGAAGATTGCAGGTTCAAGTCCCGGCCCGGGCACTAGTGAGGTACCCTTGAGAAAGGTACTGTCCCACTTCACTGCCTGGTGCTCCATGTGTGCACGTGTGGTGGGTTAAATACAGAGGTCAAATTTTGTTGTGGTGTTCACAATGAAAAGATTTCACATAAATCTAAACATTTTCATCATTGAGCACAAGAACCATAAGAGAAGTGCTGAACATGAGTATGTGCACTTGTTGAGAACTGAGAAGAAATGACATCAACAATCATCTGGTCTCATGTGTAGACCATGAGTAGACCATGAGTAGACCATGAGTAGATCATCACAACTGAGGTGGATGATAGACATTACCATTAGAAAGGGATACAGGTCAGAAACTGCCTTTAAATGTGCACACCTGAAAGAAGTGTCTTGTAAAGAAAACCCAAAAGATAGAATTTTCCTGCTATCCCACTATGCCTTTTACACAGTAAAAGAAACAACAGACCAAGTAAATGTGTGTGTATGGCGAGGAACTGTCTGAATGGGTTCCCCCTTCTGAGCCTTGCTCACTGGGGGCTCGGACCCGTATTCTGTAAAGCTGCTTTGTGACAACGTCATTTGTAAAAAGTGCTATAGAAATAAACTTGACTTGAATAGGGAGAACACTCTAGAACAGTATGAATGGAGAATATTCTAGAACATTTGGGGGGCTCTGGTCTTTAGATGGGGATAAACCCACAGCAGGTGTAGCAATGAAGGAGGAACCCAACCCATGTAGAATCCATATGAAGCTGTAGGTGTAAAGGATCGTGGGAAATGTAGTTCTTACCAGCTGCTGGCCATGTGGTCCCCATCCTGCATACTGAAGTTCAGCGTTACGCACTTCTGGAGGATTCAGTAGCCACGTTTCCCTGTGACGAACACACACAGTTTTAGACTGTGTCCACATCTGTAGTTGGTTTGCTCTAGTCTGAAGCAGCAGATGAGGCAGCTAACGTTTAGCACGTCCAACCACACGTTATTCATCAGCATGTTAAACTGAAGACGTGTTCAGTAAGTGTGACTTGAACGTTTTTCACCTTTTTAGCACAAACTTGCAGAGTAAACCTGATAGATGGATAGAATTGAGGTCGGATCATGTTCAAATCACAAAGAAACCGCGCCAGAGTTCATTTAGGACCAGACCCACATCCTCTAAAGGGTCTCAGCTTGGTTATTTTGGTCCACATCTGATATGATTACGGTGTTCACACCTGCCCAAATGAACTAAATCTTGGGATCAAACATGCTACATGTCTTTTCAAACTGACTAAATGCTTCTGCTACATTCAGCTTCTGTTAATGTAACCTAAACATTATATTTCTATCCGTCCAATGATCACACAATATGAGTAAATACATTTAAATGCCGTAAATAAATTTAGTTACAAGGTTTTCTCGTGACACAGGCCGATCAGCAGACAGACATGGAAACTGAAAGGTAAAGACAAGCGTACAGGCCGAAACAGACAGACACACAAACAAACCCAGAATGTTGGACAGGTGGACACAGACAGACCTGTCATACTCTCCCATTTCCACTCTGATGACCTGTCCACTCTCTTTGTACTGGCTGCTACAGTTCTGAGGGTCTTAGCAAAGCCTAGTTTTCAGTAAAGGCTAGATATTGACAAAGAGTCAGCTCCATAATTAATGGCACCCTTGTTAAAGACTAGGAACAAGGTAACGGAAAGAAGGTGTTTGGGGTTCACCATCTCAGTCTCACCATGTAAATATACAGGAAACAATGTAGGAAATGTAAGGAAATAAAGTCGAGGTAAGGAAACACTGACTAAAAATAACACCACATCTGTCACAGCTGTCGCAGCTCTGCATTCGGTACTAATTGTTCTGGAATGCTTGATAAAATTGAAGAATACAGAGCTAGGAAACCACTCCTAATACAGAATCTCTCCAGATCCTTCACGATGCTCGGTCCTCTCCTTGGGACTGTTCTCTACATCTCGCCTCATGGGCTTTAAATGGGGTTTAGGTCTGGGAAATAGGATAGTATTGTCAAAAGCTTGACTCTGTGGGATGTGGACGTATGTTTTGGATCATCGTCCTGATGGAAGCTCCAAGCATGACCAAGTTTTATCTTCTTGGCAGAGGCAGGAGGATTTAAAATCTTCTGGCACTTCTTATCTGGTGCATAATGTGCATTAGAGAAACAGCATTAGATGATCACAGATCCTCCACCATATTTAGCTTTGTAGAACATCCTTCCTATTAAACCAGAACCGCCCCTGTTTTGCCTCATCTGACCATAGAAGCCAGTTCTAGCCAGTCAAAATTCTAGTAGCATCTTTGGGGGACAGATGAAAGTAGAAAAGATGAAAAGATTCTTTTCTGGATTCCTTCCAAACAGGCTGTAGGCATGGATGTGGTATCTAACTGCAGTTTTTGGAGACCAAAAAATACTTCTGCAGATCTTCATTCTTGATCCTTGGAGAATTTCTTGCCTCTCTAACCATCTTTCGCACTGTGTGTGGGAGCAAAATAAACATGAAACTTCTTCTGGGCAGGTTCACTACAGCTGTGGGTGTTTAAATCCCCTTTATTATTGCCCTAACAGCGAATATGGGCGTTTTCAGTTATGCAGCTATATTTATAGTCACTGCCTGAGTTATAAAGGTCAAAATATATTTCTTTCTTCTAATTTCATGCTCTTTATTATGATCCGTCTTGATGAACGACTAAGGCAATAGAAAACGCACCAATCACGTTAATAGGAAAAGCTCCAACTAGTTTATAATAACATATATTATACTATAAGAGTGCCAACATACATGTGTCACAATTACGATAAAATATAGTCAAATATGTAAATCTTTTTTTTTGTTTAATTACATTCAATTTACGTCAACTAGAAGTTTGATTTTTTAAATAATATTTTCTGATGAATTTATAAATCTAATTAACAGAGACAACAAACACTATTTTCATGAGAAAGGATTTTAGTGTACGTATGAGTTTCTCTCCTACAATGATAAATAACTTGAATAAAAGTAGATTTAATAATTAAGAAAGTGTTAATTACCTCAAATACTAAATTATGAAGCTAACAGACACTAAAATATACACATCTTTAAAGATAGGTTAGATTCAACAACAACAAATGATTAGTTAGCCAACCAACAAACTGCTTACGTATTAATTTTTAAAAGTTAAAGTTTTTAAAAAAGTGCTGCTCGCTGGAGGCCACAGAACTTGGGATGACCAAGCTACATCTTTGTACTCGCAATTAATTGAGCTACCTAACAAGCAGCTCTGGCATATGTGTTTGAAGAGGAAAAACTGCAAAACTACTTACGGTGTCTCCAAACTGCAGATGATGTAGGAGGCAGAGAAGGAGTACTGGTAGACCTGCAGAAAAAAGCAAGAGCGAGAGTGTGTATGTGTGTGTAAGAGAGAAAAAGGGAGAGAAAGAGAGATTTATATCTAGCATGACAGGGATGCAAGGAGAAAGATGCCCATCTTAAGTTTACTAAGTCATATGCACAAGCTAGCAGACAACTGAAAAAAATGTGTTTTGTAAACAGATGAGACCAAAGAAGACATCTTGTAAAGAGAGAATTGAATGATTTAAGATTGAAGAATGACTAAAAGGAAAGCACTGCATTTCAGCATAGGAACTTCATACTAGCTATTAAACACGGTAGTTATAAGTCATTCTACCAAAGAATGGTTAAAGAACACACAGATATATATGATATTAGACCATTTTACTCAATAGACAAATAGCCATGTATAATATTTTGCTCTTGTTTATTCAAAAAGATTCTCTTTACTCTTAGGACTTGTGTCAATATTTGATGATATTTAAGCAGAAAAATAGAAAATTCTAGAGTAGTAGTTTGTAAATTTTTAAGCACACATGATGATGATGATTATTATTATAGACGATGTCTCTGGAAACACTGAGATATTGTCTTACATCAAGCAACAATGGCCAGAAATTTTACTTGCAAAACAACATTTTGCAACAATTTATCTCCTCAGTTCCCAAACGACAAAAAATTTATTTTATTTTATTTTTTTTATTTATTTATTTTTTATTAAATACATTTTTTTTAAATATTGTCCTTTTACTTTTGTTTACCTGTTATTGCATTTGTTTTTATTTTGTAAATTGACTTTTTTCTTTATTATTTTATAGTCTGCAGCAGTGAGGGGTGATTTTAGAATAATAAAGAGATCAAATGTCTGCAGTATTAATTCAGAGTGTGTACCACTGTACCCATATTAAAAAAAGATAAATGGCAGCTGAATGGTCCGATCAAATTGGATCATAAATCATTATTAAACAAACCATGTAATTTTCATCAAAGCCATGGTCTTTAAGATGGGATCCAACAACACCCAGAGGTCCATGACTCACGGGGGTGTGTGTGTGTGTGTGTCCTTATTTGATTTATTGCTCTTTTAATGATACGGCATGGGTAAGGACTTGAGCTACGTTAAATAAATAGCCCATCACTCTAACCTGAGTTTTTACTGAGCCAATAGTAGTGATACAATCCACATATCAAAGACTCAAATTAGGGGTGGGTGATACGACAAAGATACTTAATAATAATGGTAAAGACTTAAAAACAGTAGCAACACATGATTTTTGTACTATTTAATATTTTATACAACTGTTTACAATCGAATAGTCACTTTTACTTACCTTATACCACCCACCCTTATCTATACTCAACTCAACTCAGCTCAACTCAAAGTTTATTTATATAGCTAAAGAAGCTAAAAATGGCGGCCCCTTAAAACGATTAGATGCCAGTAACATACTGCCTTTTCCCATATAAAAATAATAATAAAAATAAATAAAATAATAATAATAATATGATTATTATCATTGATTTAGTTGTCATTGTTATTATTAATATCATTATTATTATCATGGAGGAATATCTGCAAAAACACTACACACTACACTGCAAAATTTTTACATTTTGTGATGTCACAAAACCAACACACACACACACACACACACACACACATATATATCCTCTGATTCAGTCTACAGCAGTTTAGCCTTTAGGCACAGTAACAAACACAGCCTGTTTTATTCTAAAGGATGAAGAGAGACTGGGAATCCCTCAGGTAGAAATGAAATACAGCTGCTAAAACCACACAAATGTCATGATTGGACCTTGAAATAAAAAACAAACAAACAAAAAAGCCAGAGACATAGGCTCTTTAACAGCTGCTGCTAGTGACTGAGAGATGGCTGGCTGCAGTGCATGTTGGGAACTGGCACAAGATGATACATGTGATGTAGAGGAGGTGTGAACATTACTGAGGATTAGCATTCAACACCTGTACTCTCCCCTCACACACACACACACACACACACACACTCACACACACACACACACACACACACACAGAGATCTGTGAAGGGCAAGCTACAGTGTGACAGAGGGAGGAAGTGTGTGTATGTGTGTGGTGCGTGTGCATGCGTATTAGTGTGTGTGTGCAATGACAGCTGGGGGACAGAGCTGTCATCCATCAAGGCGATGTTGCGACGGACATGGAATAACAAACTAGTTTGTGCTCACGTGAGCGCACACACCTCTTGTCTTTTGCCCTCTTTTCCCTTATGTGTATATGTGTGTGTGTGTGTGTGTGTGATTGTGTGTGTGTGTGTATGTGTGTGTGTGTGTGTGTGTGCATGTGTGCTGATGACACTTCTGAACTGTATCTTTAGTTTAGAGAGACAGGTCGCCTAATCACAACTACTCTCTGTCACTTGCAGGAGTACAATGGCCTTGTCCCAATACAGGATCAAAAAACCAGCCTTGTTCCAATACAATGAAAAATTCGCTTTGTCCCAATACATTATTAAAGCGTCCCAATACACTGAAAAAATTGCCTGCTTCCAATCCAACATTGGCTGCCTTCTGCCCGTACCGAAAAAAAAACTACCTGGCCCGAATAAAAAAAAAACTACATTAAAAGTGCCTTGTCCACTTAATAAATAACAAATTAATTAAAATGAAATGAAGCCCCGAAAAACATATCTAAAAAGAAAAACCTACCTTGTCTTAAAAAACAGCCACATTGCAAAAGAAGCAAAAAAAACAAGTTACCTTCCTCGGTTTGCCCGTGCCTCTCTATAATTCCCTCTCTCCTTCTCTTTCATTAGCACATGAATTACAGCAGAGGTCTTGGGGGGGTGGGGGGTGGGGGGGTGTCATCTCCTCACAGAAAGTTTATCTATGTGGTGACCTGAGTACAGTATACATTGTGCATTTTCTGTAGTTTTTTGTGTCTACACACATGTACCCATATAATGTCTGTGTGCTCCTGTTCCCGCCTTAGGCCTGTAAACAGCTGGGATTGGCACCAGCTTGGCACCAGCTTGGCACTGGGATTACCCCTCAACCCGGTAACGGAAGAAGTGGTTTAGAAAATGGATGTCTGTGTGTGTGTGTGTGCATCTGTGTGTGTGCGTGCATGTGTGTGTGTGTGTGTGTGTGTGTGTGTGTGTGTGTGTGCATGTGTGTGTGTGCGTGTGTGTGCGTGTGTGTG